>JAJQKJ010001811.1:0-62489 GCA_029574335.1 Rana kukunoris
GGGGGATTTAAGCTTGCCAGTAGTGCCCTCCTAATAAAAACACCTTTCCTTATGTTGATGCCACTTTTCCTCACATTGATGGGAACAATAATCTCTTCCCCATGTTTACATTCAGCACTCTAGTTGAGATTTGTGATGGAGCATTGGTGAGAGAGGGTGTTCACGGGAAATCATTTTTTTGAACATCAGGATGTATTTTTTGTGTATGGTTAAACAAGGGTACGATGTACCCTTTACCCATTCATGTGGAGGTGGGGGGGGCAGATATCTTGGAGCTCCAAAATTCAGTCAATTATTTTCAAGAGGGATTCCAGCAGTGGTGTCGCTAGGGGGTGGTTACTGGGGCTATAGCCCCGAATCTGGAGCCCATAAGTCTAATAATATCTCCAACTGATCCCAAGTTCTTATCTATATTTAGCAATTTAAATATTTGGTGTCATCACTTCTATACCAATCTGCCGGGTAATGTAATTGTTGGGAACCACAGCACAAGGATTACGCCGGGGCCATTTGATGATTTTTGGTCTCAGGTGGAATAATCCTTGTGCTGCGGTTCTCAACAATTACATTACCCGGCCGATTGGTATAGAAGTGATGATACCAATTAATTTAATTGTTGGAACTGCTGAATATAGATAAGAACTTGTGCTGGATAACATTAACTAGTCATGTTCCTCCCCCGGCCACCAGCTGAGCAAATAGAGCCTGGAGCCCGGAGACCAGGGGCACAGTGAGGTCTGGGTCACCACAAGCAGTAAGCACTTGAGCTGAGGGGTTTAACAGTCCTGTATCTTCCCCTGGCCCCAGCTGAGCAGAAGTTTTTTTTCATTGCTGCAGACAATTGGGGACCCTGATGTAAGGGAAGGCTCTCTGGCGACCCTGAAGTAAGAGAAGGTTTTCTGGGGACCCTGATGTACAGAAAGGGGTTTCTCTGGGGACCCAAATGTAAGGAAGGGGCTCTCTTGGGACCCTAATGTAAGGAAGGGGCTCTCTGCGGACCTTGATGTAAGAAAGGGGCTCTCTGGGGACACTTATTTAAGGGAGAGGGCTCTCTGGGGACCCTGATGTAAGGAAGGGGTTCTCTGGGGACACTTATGTATGGAAGAGGGCTCTCTGGGGACCCTGATGTAAGGGGGAGGCTCTCTGGCAACCCTGGAGTAAGGAAGGGGTTCTCTGGGGACCCTGATGTACAGAAGGCGTTTTCTCTGGGGACCCTAATGTAAGGAAGGGGCTCTCTGGGGACCCTGATGTCAGGCCCTGTACACACGAGAAGACATGTCCGATGAGACAGGTCCGACGGACCGTTTTCATCTGACATGTCTTCTGGGATATTTTGGTCTGATGTGTGTACACACCATCAGACCAAAATCCCAGCGGATAGAGAACGCGGTGACGTAGAAGACACCGACGTCCTCAAACAAGGAAGTTCAATGCTTCCACGCATGCGTCGAATCAATTCGACGCATGCGTGGGATTTCGGTCCGATGGTTGGGCGTGCTAACCATCGGACATGTCTGACGGACAGGTTTTCAGCGGACAAGTTTCTATGCATGCTTAGAAACTTTTGTCTCCTGGAAACCTGTCCGCTAGGCCATACACACGATCAGACATGTCCGCTGAAACGGGTCTGCGGACCAGTTTCAGTGGACATGTCTCCTCGTGTGTACGTGGCCTCAGGAAGGGGCTCTCTGGGAACTCTGATGTAAGGGGGAGGCTCTCTGGGGACCCTGATATAAGGAAGGGGCTCTCTGGGGACCCTGATGTAAGAGGAGGCTCTCTGGGAACTCTGATGTAAGGAAGGGGCTCTCTGGGGGGTCCTAATGTACAGAGGGGGCTCTCTGGGGACCCTGATGTAAGGGAAGGCTCTCTGGGGACCCTGATGTATGGAAGGGGCTCTCTGGGGACCCTGATGTCTGGAAGGGGCTCTCTAGGGACCCTGATGTTGGGAAGGTGGGCTCTCTGGGGACCCTGATGTAATGAGGAGGCTTCTGGTTCTATATGTGTGATAGTGATGGGTTCTCAGTATAGTTTATCTATAAAACAACATCAGTTTGACTGGTGGAATACCCAGTCAGCAAAAATGCTCTAGCTGACAGTCCCAGGGAGGATTCTCAGACTTCCCATAGACCCAGCAGGCTAAAGTAGCTTCTAGCAAGCAGTAGTTCTTCAGCACCAGGTACACAAGTTCAGCAAAGACCAGTGGAGACTCTAGTATAACTTCTTTGTCGCCGGCTCTATTGTCCCACAACAGAAACCGCATGGATTAGGTATTTAATCTGGTAGAGCAACTAAGACTTGAGGCCCAGAGGGCTTGGAACCACCACAAGGTCCCGGCTCAGATTAGATCTCCAAACTCCAGATAGACCCTTGTCAAGCATGATATTCAAAAACTGACCAACCCACTGATGGACAACTCTTTGGGAAATGGCCAAATGACAAACATTATTCTCTGTTAACGCCGTTTACGATATTCCATTCCACCAACCCACGACAGCTTATCAACACTCCACAATCCAGCAGATGAACCCCAATAACGAGACACAGCTTTGTTTGAGGTTCAAACGAATAGACACTTTAATGGTAAACTCAGGCTTTTATATACACCAAAAAGCATGCTGCAGTAATCAAAGGGACAATGACAAACTCCACCCACAACATCATACAATGGGTTCTAACGAGCCTCCAATGCACATCCTTTAGTCAGATTTTTTGGCACCTGGTCTGACATACTTAACATGAACTGATTACTACAGCTGACAAGTCAGACATCATGACTCCGGCTTCTCTCACCTGCAATACAATACACATTTATCATCAATAGAAATTCACACAATACAGTGTCAATTAGCATAACTCAATGGAAGGTCTTTAGAAGCCAGACTAAGGTTAGTTTACATGACAGTAGCAGACCTAATTACCCCCTTAACAGTCTGTGTTCCCACATGAATCAACAACCTGTAATTAGTTCTTCTAGACATTCTTGAATATATTGTGGATTACATTACTGCCCCTTCTAATGTAGTCCAGATATCATTTCTCAGTCATCCTATCCCCCTAGTGGACATAGGATGACTTTAGACACAAGAGTCATCGGTGAAGCTGAAACAGGTGTACCCCACACCCTGCAAGAGCCTCTGGGTCCCACGGGCTCTCCCGTTACAACCACCAACATAAAATTCTAGAGGTCGCAACAGAATCTGGTAGATGTCACAACATGGAAACTCCAGAACACAACGATCTGAAAGAGACTTTTGGAAAAATGGGAAAATTAAAGAGCACATTAGGCAGGTTATAGGGAACCCATCTCTATAGAATTCAGTACAGAACAATGAGAATATCATAAAAACTTGAGAAAAAGTCTACATGGAAAAAATCCTGTCTGCCAATAATACTCGGCTTCTCAGTCTGTCCCAGTTCTTGGTTTCCCGGATCTCGTATTAGTTATATCACTATACAGACACAGGTAACATGTAATCAAATATTATGGTGATTTGCATGTTTCGTCTTTTCATCTCTCTCTCTCTGCACTAGATCAGTGTAATCATTTATTTCATCCATTGACACTGATCTGCACAGCCTGACAACCCAACCTCTCCGACAACCAACACGGCAAGAATGTGGCTGGTCTCAGATATAATTAGACTTGTCATCATTTTCTTCAACATGGTGTCAGGTCTGACTCTGAACTCCTACATAGTCGCTGTGTATGTCCGGGAATGGAGAAAGAAAAAAGGCTTCAATGTGTCCGACAGAATTGTCCTCCTGTTGGCTCTCACCGGGATCGCCCACCAATGTTCTTTCTTCTTCGAAGGTCTGAATTTCTACTTTGGGTCTCATTTGCCACATGAAAAAAGACTTAATATTTACATCATGGTTTTTAATTTTTTTCTGATGAATGAGAACCTCTGGAACACGGCTTGGCTTTCCCTCTATTACTGCCTGAAACTGGTGAAATGTTCCCACCGCATTTTCCTTCAGTTACAGAGAAGATTGTCCTCTTCTATCACCCCGATCCTCGTCGTCTCCTTGGTGGGATTGTTCTTCATAACACTTCCACTTCCATGGACTTTACATTTACATTACAAAATGATCAAAAATCCCTCTGGAATAAATTATACACTTCCGGTTATCAGTATGGATGTCCGATACGTTCCCCTCTATATGCTTCTTGGTTCTCTTCTCCCTTTTCTTCTGATCTTCCTCTGCATTGGGCTCAGTGTGAGGTCCCTCCTGAGTCATGTCCGCCAGATGCTTCACCATTCATCTCAGTTCAGCTCATCTCCACAACTAGAGGGTCACTTCCGAGCCGTCAGGACCATGATCCTCCAAGTCTGCCTGTGCCTGGCTCTGTATCTGTCTGTCTGTTACGGTCTCTTCTTCTCTATGAGCTCAGGAATCATCGCTAAAATCATATGGTTCACAATCCTTTTAAGTTATCCTTCTGTTCAAGCTGCCATCTCAATCCAGGGGAACCCCAAGTTAAGAAACAGACCCCCGAGCAGGGGCGGACTGACAACTCATGGGGCCCCCGGGCAATAGAATATTATGGGGCCCCTGGGCTTACAGATGGCCACCACGACAGGAGGCAGTGCAGAGGCGGCTCAGCTAAAATCTCTGGATTTTCACACTAAAAGCATTTCGGTTTCGGACATATCAGGGATAGATAGATCAGGGTTTTCCTAACGGGATTCCTGGCAAGCTTGGCTTGCCAAGCCATGCATACAGATGGCCATTCAAAAGAACCGCCATCCTTTTGGATGGCAAGAACGCGGTGATGTCATCGACTACGACGAGCCGGGGCTCGTCACATTCAATGCCTTCGCCGCCATCTTGCTACTCCCTACACTATGCCTTGTATGCTACCGCACATGCGTCGAAGGCTTATCGAGCATGCGCGGGTTTACCTTCAGACAGGTAAGCATAGAACCAGTGCCCCTGGAAGAAGTAATATTTTACGAAGCGGACGTAGGGCGGAGCTGTGCGCTGTCGTCACCCAAGAAGCTCCAAACGTTCCCCCAGTGGACGGTGTGTCTTGAGAATTTGCGTACCGACCGGCACATCATATTCAAGGCGATCTTTCAACTGCATTTTTGTAAGTGCATTACTACTTTCTAATAAACCTTTTTTACTCATTTAACACACTATGTGGAGCTATTGTTATTATTTTTACATGGTGGGCATTGATGCCGGTGAAATCACTTGTGAATGAGACCGAAATTGGACCCTCTGAACCACGAGACTAGCAGTGTCTACCCATTACATGCTGTTTATGATCCCCTGTAATAAGGGATCATGGAGATTTGGTAAGGAGCCAATCCATAGTCTGGTGGAGGATATATCACTGTTTGCTTTGGACACGTTTGCAACCTATCTGAAATTTGGCACAAACCACGTGTGTTCGATAATTCATTTTGTTGAAAACGTATGGACTAACCCTATTGTCACAATTTTAGATTTTTAATTATTTATTTTTTATTTCATTTTAAATTTATTTCTGTTTTCAGTTTGTTTATATGTGTTTTTTGATTGAAATGTATATAATTAATTCTTTTGTTGGTACTATCATATCACTGTTTTACTAACACTGAGGTGTTCTGAGATTGCCACAAACTCCATTGTCTTTGATATATTAGTGAGTTATCTATATCATTATATATCACTCACATTCAAAATCATAATTTTTTGCGCTTTAAAAAGTGTTTATGTTTTAGAGTTAGCGCGATTTATTTAATTTCTCAAATTTTTCACTTGTACTTATTGTTTACATGCTAATCGCAGCTCTCGGAGTGAATAGACTCACTGGGTTGCAGGTCTTCTTCCTCTTTTTCACTTTTTCACGTTTATGTTATTTTAGCGCAGTTTCTTTCCTATTTTCCAAGTGTACAGACGTTTTTCTCGGCAGGAAACACTCTGCCGGGAAACCCAGCGAGAAAAAAGAGTGCAGGTTCTCTATTTTCCCGTCGGGATTCCCGGGCCAAATGCTCTCCTGCCAGTTTCCCTGCCGGGAAAACTGGTCGTGTGTACGAGGCTTCATCCTCCTTTCCCTTTGCACAGACCTCCGTCTTCAAGGTATTATGCCTCCTACACAGGATCGCGATTCCCGGAGAGAAAAGTGCGATGTGAGCTTTTTTTTCGCAAATTCCGACCGTGTGTATGCGTCATCGCGCTTTTTCTGTCAGGATTCCGGCCAGGAAAAGATTGAGAGCTGGATCTCAATTTTCATGGCAGGAAAAATTCCTATACGGAGACATGAAGGGAAGCCAAACGGCTAAATAGGCTGTTGAAATGAGTTTATAGAAATACATTTACATTTCAAAAGGGCGTGTGCTGTGATCACTGAGTCCCCGAGACTCGGCTGATCACAGATCAGAATAAGGGGTCGGTCTCGGGCCCTTACCACGTGATCAGCTGTTAGCCAATGACAGCTGACCATATGATGTAAACAAAAGCTTGGTAATCGTTCTTTTTTTTCTCCTCACGCTGAAAGCCGATCACTGGCTTATGTGTAAGGGAGATCGGTCCCGAAGAGGAAGAGGCAATTCTGCCTCATCTGTGCTAATCGGTACCCCCTGCCAGTGCCACCTGCCATTGCCACCTGACAGTGCCCACGAGTGCCACCTATCAATATCCACCAGTGGTGCCAATCAGTGCCTCATCAGTGCCACCTAGCACTTCTGCCTATCAGTGTAACCTACCAGTGCCCATCACTGCCAGCTATCAGTGCCCATCACTGCCAGCTATCAGTGCCACCAATCAGTGCCACTTCTCAGTGCCAACCAGTGCCACCTATCAATGTCTTTCAGTGACACCTCTCAGTGTCACCTCTCAGTTTCCACCAGTGCTGCCTATCAGTGTAGTATGACCGCGTAATTGTCATTTAAAGAGTGAGAGCACCAAATGCTGAAAATTGGTCTGGGCAGGAGGGGGGTTTACGTGCCCGGTAAGCAAGTGGCTAGTCTCAAAATACTAACCTAATTGTTTTCTTCATTACTCCTGAGATCTCCTGCTCTCTAGCCCTCTCGTCATCTCCTCCCATGCTCACCTCCAGGGCTTCTCCCAAGCCTCCCCCATCCTATGGAACTCCCTACTCCAATCTGTCCAACTATGACTTACTCTATCCACTTTTATCCTCTGTGAATCCTGCATCTCCAGTGACCTCTGTGGCTCCTGTGGCTCCAGTGACCTCTGTGGCTCCTGTGGCTCCAGTGACCTCTGTGGATCCTGTGTCTCCAGTGATCTCTGTGACTTCTGTGTCTCCTCTGTTGCTCCTGTGTCTCCAGTGACCTCTGTGGCTCCTATGTCTCCAGTGATCTCTGTGACTTCTGTGTCTCCTCTGTTGCTCCTGTGTCTCCAGTGACCTCTGTGGATCCTGTGTCTCCAGTGATCTCTGTGACTTTTGTGTCTCCTCTGTTGCTCCTGTGTCTCCAGTGACCTCTGTGGATCCTGTGTCTCCAGTGACCTCTGTGACTACTGTGTCTCCTCTGTTGCTCCTGTGTCTCCAGTTACCTCTGTGGCTCCTATGTCTCCAGTGATCACTGTGACTACTGTGTCTCCTCTGTTGCTCCTGTGTCTCCAGTTACCTCTGTGGCTCCTATGTCTCCAGGGACCTCCTGTGAATGCTTTGAATCCTAGTGCACCCTAGAGCCCCCTAAATGACCCCAGAGCATTCTGTGTCATCCTAGGGTTCCAGTGTGGCCCTAAGCACCTCTGTGATCCCTACATCTCCACACGGCCACTCCTGTCATCTCCTGGACTGCCTCTCCCTCCTGATCCCAGTCCATGACACAAGGGGGGGGGGGTGTTTGTGTCCCATAATCCCCTGTACTCTATGTCCCTCAGTAAAGAGCACCTCTCTTGGATCCCTCTCATTCACTGACTCAATGATCACAACTGATTGGAATTATGGAAAACTTTGACTCTCCCAACCCAACCCAAGCCAATCTCCTTTTAGGTGGTTTCTTCTCTTCAGTGCCAATAACTGCTAATAAACACAAAAGTACCTACACAACGTTTTCTTCATTAAACAACCAGGGGATGTAAAATTCTGGACACGTCTCTGGAGAGACCCACATTTGGATTGTCCAAAGAAAAATGAGAAATATAAAGATCGGTGTATCTATCCCCCCGGATTTTATTGTCTGGAGATCAGGAAACCAAATTCACCCGAAATTCCCAAGATGGACTGAGGATGAAAAAAAGATTTTCGAACACCCCCCCCCCCCTTCTTCTTCCCTTCTGTGTTATAATTGGGGTGTAGATTTTTAGTTTGGTGATGTTTTTGCATATAGTGTGTGATTTTTGTTATTATTCCCATTATCTATGATGTGGGGGAGGGGCTGTGTGTGATTTCTCTTCTCGATGTCTATTGGTGGAATGGTGACACTTTCCTCCCCTTCATTGTGTGATATTTCTCTATAGAGGTGGTTGTGATCAAATTAGACATTAAACGTATTTATACAATAATAGGTGTGTTTGTGTCTCTTTATCTGCCATTAAAATTCAGATTGCAATGGGTCACGGGTTTGACTTATTCCCTTATATGAGGAAAAGTTACATTTAGGGCTAGTTTACACTTTACTTCAAAACAAGACTTTGGACAAGCTTTATAAAGCTCTCTGAACAACAGTCAAAGCTCCCGTCACTAAATAAAATGGTGAGCTTACAGTTCTGTTTACACCTTGCTTTTGCCTGGGGTTTCAATGAGGCTTTGTTGGAGCTTTAATGGGCTTTTGGTAGGGCTTTTGGTGGGGCTTTGTTGGGGCTTTGATGGGCTTTTGATGGGGCTTTGATGGGCCTTTGGTGGGGCTTTGGGTGGGCTTTTGGTGGGGTTTGATGGGCTTTTGGTGTGGCTTTTGGTGGGGCTTTGGTGTGGCTTTTGGTGGGGCTTTGGTGAGGTTTTTGGTGGGGCTTTGATGAGGTTTTTGGTGGGGCTTTGATGAAGTTTTTGGTGGGGCTTTGATGAGGTTTTTGGTGGGGCTTTGATGGGCTTTTGGTGGGGCTTTTGATGGGATTTTGATGGGCTTTTGATAGGCTTTTGGTGGGGCGTTGATGGGCTTTTGGTGGGGCTTTTAATGGGTTTTTGGTGAGGCTTTGATGGGCTATTGATGGGCTTTTGGTGTGGCTTTCATGAGATTTTAGTGGGGCTTTGGTGGGACTTCAGTGGGGCTTCAAGCGAAATTTGCCATAGACTTCTATGGAGGCTTTGAAGCCCCACTAAAGTGACATGGGGTATAATTTGTGAAGCGAAGCCGAAGCATTAGCAAGGTGTAAACAGGACTGTAAGCTAACCATTTTATTTAGTGACAGAAGCTTTGACTGGCATTCAGAGAGCTTTTACAAAGCCTGTCCGAAGCCTTGTTTTGAAGCAAAGTGTAAATAAGCCCTTACTCCTTTGTGTCCCCAATCCAGAGCATGGATTTCACTATTTCCAGGTTCGGATCCCAGACCCAGTTTTATAATAATAAATGAACACTTGTAAGCAGCTATGGAAAAGTGTGAATCCAAAAATGTATAACAAATGTAATATATTGTGAATCGCTCGCATACTACACCGCCCCCCCCCCCCCCATATGCGTGTGCTACAATAGTATATAAAAAAATAACCTGTGCCGCGCTTTACTAATACCATTAGGAACTTAGGGGGTTATTTACGAAAGGCAAATCCACGTTATACTACAAGCGCACTGCAAGTGCACTTGGAAGTGCAGTCGCTCTAAATCTGAGGGGTAGATCTGAAATGTGGAGAAGCTCCGCTGATTTTACCATCCAATCATGTGCAAGCTAAAATGCTGTTTTTTTTTTCCTTCCTTGCAAGTCCCCCTTGGATCTACAGTGACTGCACTTCCAAATGGACTTTCAGTGCACTTTCAAGTGCAAAGTGGAGTTGCCTTTAGTAAATAACCCCCATAGTGTATGAAATTCACCACGTCAATATCCAAAAAACAATGTTCTATACCATACTCAAAGAACAATAAAGAAAATAGGTGGGATTTTAGAAGTTTGATTGGAGCTCTGTGATGAGGACTGTTATTGGGGGGCTCTGTGATGGGGACTGTTATTGGGGGGCTCTGTGATGGGGACTGTGTGATTGAGGGCTTTGTGATGGGGACTGTGTGATTGGGGGCTCTGTGATGAGGACTATGTGATTGGGAGCTCTGTGATGGGGACTGTGTGATTGAGGGCTTTGTGATGGGGACTGTGTGATTGGGGGCTCTGTGATGAGGACTATGTGATTGGTAGCTCTGTGATGAAGACTGTATGATTGGGGGCTCTGTGATGGGGACTGTGTGATTTGGGGGCTCTATGATGGGGGACTGGGTGATTAAGAAGTCTGTCATGAGGACTGTGTGATTGGAGGGCTCTGTGATGAGGACTGTGTGATTGGGAGCTCTGTGATGAAGACTGTATGATTGGGGGCTTTGTGATGAGGACTGTGTGATTGGGGGGCTCTGTGATGAGGACTGTGTGATTGGGGGGCTCTGTGATGGGGATTGTGTGATTGGGGGTTCTGTGATGAGGACTGTATGATTGGGGGCTCTGTGATGAGGACTGTGTGATTGGGAGCTCTGTGATGGGCTTTGTGTGATTTGGGTTCTGTGATGAGGACTGTGTGATTGGGGGCTCTGTGGTGGGGGACTGTGTGATTGGGGGTTCTGTGATGGGGACTGTGTGATTGAGGAGCTCTGTGATGAGGACTGTGTGATTGGGGGGGCTCTGTGATGAGGACTGTGTGATTGGGAGCTCTGTGATGAGGACTGTGTGATTGGGGGGCTCTGTGATAGGACTGTGTGATTGGGGGGCTCTGTGATGGGGGACTGTGTGATTGGGTGGCTCTGTGATGAGGACTGTGTGATTTGGGTTCTGTGATGGGGACTGTGTGATTGGGAGCTCTGTAATGAGGACTGCGTGATTGGGGACTGTGTGATTTGGGGGATCTGTGATGGGGGACTGGGTGATTGGGGCCTCTGTGATGAGGACTGTGTGATTGCGGGCTCTGTGATGGTGGACTGTGTGATTGAGGGCTCTGTAATGATAACTGTGTGATTGAGGGCTCTGTGATGAGGACTATGTGACTGGGAGCTCTGTGATGGGGACTGTGTGATTTGGGGGGCTCTATGATGGGGACTGGGTGATTAGGGGGGTCTGTGATGAGGACTGTGTGATTGGGGGCTCTGTGATGTGGACTGAGTGATTGGGGGGCTTTGTGATGAGGACTGTGTAATTGGGGGGCTCTGTGATGAGGACTGTGTGATTGGGAGCTCTGTGATGAGGACTGTGTGATTGGGAGCTCTGTGATGGGGACTGCGTGATTGGGGACTGTGTGATTGGGGGGCTCTGTGATGGGGGTCTGTGTGATTGGGGGCTCTGTGATGGGGGACTGTGTGACTGAGGGTTCTGTGATGGGGACTGTGTGATTGGGGAGCTCTTTGATGAGGACTGTGTGATTGGGGGGCTCTGTGATGAGGACTGTGTGATTGGGGGCTCTGTGATGGGACTGTGTGATTGGGGGGCTCTGTGATCGGGGGACAGTGTGATTGGGTGGCTCTGTGATAAGGACTGTGTGATTGGGAGCTCTGTGATAAGGACTGTGTGATTGGGAGCTCTGTGATGGGGATTTTGTGATTGGGGGTTCTGTGATGAGGACTGCGTGATTGGGGACTGTGTGATTGGGGGGCTCTGTGATGGGGGATTGTGTGATTGGGGGCTCTGTGATGGGGGACTGTGTGATTGGGGGCTCTGTGATTGGGGACTGTGTTATTGGGGGTTCTGTGAAGGGGACTGTGTGATTGAGGGCTCTGTGGTGAGGACTGTGTGATTGGGAGCTCTGTTATGAGGACTGTGTGATTGGGAGCTATGTTATGAGGACTGTGTGATTGGGGGGGCTCTGTGATGAGGACTGTGTGATTGAGGGCTCTGTGATGAGGACTGCGTGATTGGGGGGCTCTGTGATGGGGGACTGTGTGATTGGGGGCTCTGTGATGGGGGACTGTGTGATTGGGGGCTCTGTGATTGGGGACTGTGTGATTGGGGGTTCTGTGAAGGGGACTGTGTGATTGGGGGCTTTGTGATGAGGGACTGTGTGATTGAGGGCTCTGTGGTGAGGACTGTGTGATTGGGAGCTCTGTTATGAGGACTGTGTGATTGGGAGCTATGTTATGAGGACTGTGTGATTGGGAGCTCTGTGATGAGGACTGTGTGATTGAGGGCTCTGTGATGAGGACTGCGTGATTGGGGGGCTCTGTGATGAGGACTGTGTGATTGGGAGCTCTGTGATGAGGACTGTGTGATTGGGGGCTCTGTGATGGGGGACTGTGTGATTGGGGGGCTCTGTAATGAGGACTGTGTGATTGGGGGCTCTGTGATGAGGACTGTGTGATTGGGAGCTCTGTGATGAGGACTGTGTGATTGGGGGGCTCTGTGATGAGGACTGTGTGATTGGAGGCTCTGTGATGATGACTGTGTGATCGAGGCTCTGTGATGAGGACTGTGTGATTGGGAGCTCTGTGATGGGGGACTGTGTGATTGGGAGCTCTGTGATGAGGACTGCGTGATTGGGAGGCTCTGTGATGAGGACTGCGTGATTGGGAGGCTCTGTGATGAGGGCTTTGTGATTGGGGGGCTCTGTGATTAGGACTGTGTGATTGGGAGATCTGTGATGGTGGACTGTGTGATTGGGAGCTCTGTGATGGGGATTGTGTGATTGGGGGTTCTGTGATGAGGACTGTGTGATTGGGGACTGTGTGATTGGGGGGCTCTGTGATGGGGAACTGTGTGATTGTGGGTTCTGTGATGGGGACTGTGTGATTGTGGAGCTCTGTGATGAGGACTGTGTGATTAGGGGGGCTCTGTGATGTAAAGACTGTGTGATTGGGGGCTCTGTGATGAGGACTGTGTGATTGGGGGGCTCTGTGATGAGGACTGTGTGATTTAGGGCTCTGTGATGAGGACTGCGTGATTGGGGGGCTCTGTGATGAGGACTGTGTGATTGGGAGCTCTGTGATGAGGACTGTGTGATTGGGGGCTCTGTGATGGGGGACTGTGTGATTGGGGGGCTCTGTAATGAGGACTGTGTGATTGGGGGCTCTGTGATGAGGACTGTGTGATTGGGAGCTCTGTGATGAGGACTGTGTGATTGGGGGGCTCTGTGATGAGGACTGTGTGATTGGAGGCTCTGTGATGAGGACTGTGTGATCGAGGCTCTGTGATGAGGACTGTGTGATTGGGAGCTCTGTGATGGGGGACTGTGTGATTGGGAGCTCTGTGATGGGGGACTGTGTGATTGGGAGCTCTGTGATGAGGACTGCGTGATTGGGAGGCTCTGTGATGAGGACTGCGTGATTGGGAGGCTCTGTGATGAGGGCTGTGTGATTGGGGGGCTCTGTGATTAGGACTGTGTGATTGGGAGCTCTGTGATGGGGATTGTGTGATTGGGGGTTCTGTGATGAGGACTGAGTGATTGGGGACTGTGTGATTGGGGGGCTCTGTGATGGGGACTGTGTGATTGGGGGCTCTGTGATGGGGAACTGTGTGATTGTGGGTTCTGTGATGGGGACTGTGTGATTGTGGAGCTCTGTGATGAGGACTGTGTGATTAGGGGGGCTCTGTGATGAGGACTGTGTGATTGGGGGCTCTGTGATGAGGACTGTGTGATTGGAGGCTCTATGATGAGGACTGTGTCATTGGGGGCTCTGTGATGAGGACTGTGTAATTGGAGGCTCTGTGATGAGGACTGTGTGATTGGGGGGCTCTGTGATGAGGACTGTGTGATTGGAGGCTCTGTGATGAGGACTGTGTGATTGGAGGCTCTGTGATGAGGACTGCTGTGTGATTGGAGGCTCTGTGATGAGGACTGTGTGATTGGAGGCTCTATGATGAGGACTGTGTCATTGGGGGCTGTGTGATGGAGGACTGTGTGATTGGGGGCTCTGTGATGGGGAACTGTGTGATTGTGGGTTCTGTGATGGGGACTGTGTGATTGTGGAGCTCTGTGATGAGGACTGTGTGATTAGGGGGGCTCTGTGATGAGGACTGTGTCATTGGGGGCTCTGTGATGAGGACTGTGTGATTGGGGGGCTCTATGATGAGGACTGTGTCATTGGGGGCTCTGTGATGAGGACTGTGTGATTGGAGGCTCTGTGATGAGGACTGTGTGATTGGGGGTTCTGTGATGAGGACTGTGTGATTGGAGGCTCTGTGATGAGGACTGTGTGATTGGGGGGCTCTGTGATGAGGACTGTGTGATTGGAGGCTCTGTGATGAGGACTGTGTGATTGGAGGCTCTATGATGAGGACTGTGTCATTGGGGGCTCTGTGATGAGGACTGTGTAATTGGAGGCTCTGTGATGAGGACTGTGTGATTGGGGGGCTCTGTGATGAGGACTGTGTGATTGGAGGCTCTGTGATGAGGACTGTGTGATTGGAGGCTCTGTGATGAGGACTGTGTGATTGGAGGCTCTGTGATGAGGACTGTGTGATTGGAGGCTCTATGATGAGGACTGTGTCATTGGGGGCTGTGTGATGGAGGACTGTGTGATTGGGGGCTCTGTGATGGGGAACTGTGTGATTGTGGGTTCTGTGATGGGGACTGTGTGATTGTGGAGCTCTGTGATGAGGACTGTGTGATTAGGGGGGCTCTGTGATGAGGACTGTGTCATTGGGGGCTCTGTGATGAGGACTGTGTGATTGGGGGGCTCTATGATGAGGACTGTGTCATTGGGGGCTCTGTGATGAGGACTGTGTGATTGGAGGCTCTGTGATGAGGACTGTGTGATTGGGGGTTCTGTGATGAGGACTGTGTGATTGGAGGCTCTGTGATGAGGACTGTGTGATTGGGGGGCTCTGTGATGAGGACTGTGTGATTGGAGGCTCTGTGATGAGGACTGTGTGATTGGAGGCTCTATGATGAGGACTGTGTCATTGGGGGCTCTGTGATGAGGACTGTGTAATTGGAGGCTCTGTGATGAGGACTGTGTGATTGGGGGGCTCTGTGATGAGGACTGTGTGATTGGAGGCTCTGTGATGAGGACTGTGTGATTGGAGGCTCTGTGATGAGGACTGTGTGATTGGAGGCTCTGTGATGAGGACTGTGTGATTGGAGGCTCTATGATGAGGACTGTGTCATTGGGGGCTGTGTGATGGAGGACTGTGTGATTGGGGGCTCTGTGATGGGGAACTGTGTGATTGTGGGTTCTGTGATGGGGACTGTGTGATTGTGGAGCTCTGTGATGAGGACTGTGTGATTAGGGGGGCTCTGTGATGAGGACTGTGTGATTGGGGGGCTCTATGATGAGGACTGTGTCATTGGGGGCTCTGTGATGAGGACTGTGTGATTGGGAGGCTCTATGATGAGGACTGTGTGATTGGAGGCTCTGTGATGAGGACTGTGTAATTGGAGGCTCTGTGATGAGGACTGTGTGATTGGAGGCTCTGTGATGAGGACTGTGTAATTGGAGGCTCTGTGATGAGGACTGTGTAATTGGAGGCTCTGTGATGAGGACTGTGTGATTGGAGGCTCTGTGATGAGGACTGTGTAATTGGAGGCTCTGTGATGAGGACTGTGTGATTGGAGGCTCTGTGATGAGGACTGTGTGATTGGAGGCTCTATGATGAGGACTGTGTCATTGGGGGCTGTGTGATGGAGGACTGTGTGATTGAGGTACTCTGCGGTGGGGTACTATGTGATCGGGGGCTCTATGATGAAGGACTGTGTGACTGGGACCCTCTGTGATGGGGGACATTGATGTTGGGCATTGATGTTGGTGGACACAATAATAACCCCCAGCATTGGTGCCAGTAGATGCCATAATACCCCTAAACACAGGTATCAGAGGACACAATAAAAACCCCCAGCATTGGTCCCGGTGGACGTCATAATAACTCCCAGCATTAGTGACAGTGGATGCCATAATAACACAAGTACCAGAGGCGGCATTTATATTCCCTCGCACAGGCACCACCTTGGGGGTCAGTGGCATTGAGCGCCAATATAAGGTGGAGTGATGGGGGCAACAATATGACTGATCAAGAGAAGAGAAATCAGTGATTCATTTGCGGGCAATCCGAGCATTGCAGAGGGAGGGGGGCCGAGATCCCCCGCTGACAGGAAGAGGAAGAGGAGATCAGCTGAGCACCCCTAAGTGCTTTCATAGCCCGCGGCAATTTCGAGCATTGCAAAGGAAGGGGGCCGAGATCCCCCTTTGACAGGCAGGAGAAGAAAAGATCAGCTGAGCACCCCTAAGTGCTTTCATAGCCCGCAGCGATCCGAGCATTGCAGAGGGAGGGGGGCCGAGATCCCCCACTGACAGGAAGAGAGAAGAAATCAGCTGAGCACCCCTAAGTGCTTTCATAGCCCGCGGCAATTTCGAGCATTGCAAAGGAAGGGGGCCGATATCCCCCTTTGACAGGCAGGAGAAGAAAAGATCAGCTGAGCACCCCTAAGTGCTTTCATAGCCCGCAGCGATCCGAGCATTGTAAAGGGAGGGGGGCCGAGATCCCCCTTTGACAGGAAGAGGAAGAGAAGGAGATCAGCTGAGTGCCCCTCAGTGCTTTCATAGCCCGTGGCGATCCGAGCATTGCAGAGGGAGGGGGGCCGAGATCCCCCACTGACAGGAAGGAGAAGAAATCAGCTGAGTACCCCTAAGTGCTTTCATAGCCCGTGGCGATCCGAGCATTGCAAAGGGAGGGGGGCCGAGATCCCCCTTTGACAGGAAGAGGAAGAGGAGATCAGCTGAGTGCCCCTCAGTGCTTTCATAGCCCGTGGCGATCCGAGCATTGCAGAGGGAGGGGGGCCGAGATCCCCCACTGACAGGAAGGAGAAGAAATCAGCTGAGCGCCCCTAAGTGCTTTCATAGCCCACGGCGATCCGAGCATTGCAAAGGGAGGGGGGCCGAGATCCCCCTTTGACAGGAAGAGGAAGAGGAGATCAGCTGAGTGCCCCTCAGTGCTTTCATAGCCCGTGGCGATCCGAGCATTGCAGAGGGAGGGGGGCCGAGATCCCCCACTGACAGGAAGGAGAAGAAATCAGCTGAGCACCCCTAAGTGCTTTCATAGCCCACGGCGATCCGAGCATTGCAAAGGAAGGGGGCCGAGATCCCCCTTTGACAGGCAGGAGAAGAAAAGATCAGCTGAGCGCCCCTAAGTGCTTTCATAGCCCGCGGCGATCCGAGCATTGCAAAGGGAGGGGGGCCGAGATCCCCCACTGACAGGAAAGGGAAGAGGAGGAGATCAGCTGAGCACCAAGTGGCATTGTATACCGAAGGTATTTGACCACAGATTAGATTACAGAAACACATGCACTAGGGCTTATTTTCAGGGTAGGGCTTATATTGCAGCCCTCCTTGAAAATCGGGGTAGGTTTTATTTTCAGGGTAGGGCTTACTTTCGGGGAAACACGGTATTGACACAAGGTTTTTGTTTTTGCGCGGGTGACACATCGGATTCTAATCTCGTGGATATGGATTGGTGGTAAATGTTTAGGTGCACCTCTTCTCTCCACATGACAAATCTGATACATTTTAATGCATTTGGATTATGAGGATACTTTTTTTTTTTGCACCATTTGTAAGAACTTTTCGAATGAAGACCTCATTTTGACCTTTAACTCCTTCCCACCCAGCCACTGCATATGTACACCGGGGTGGGCGCTCTCTCTCCTTCTGAGTGGACATTCAGGGACGTCCCTCCCAAGCAGGGGTATCGTGTGCGTGCATGCCCGCGCTGATCCCGATGCTCTTGTGTCTCCCCTGGGCACGACGCATCTCAGATCGGCAGGAGGGCTCTGTGATTGGCCCTCCTGATCACATGATGGCTGTGTCCAATCACAGCCATCATATGATGTAAACAGAGAGCCGGTTGCTGGGCGATCGTCTCTCCTCTCCTCACACAGAAGTTGTCGGTGATGAGAGGAGAGCGGATCGCTGCAGCCGGCTGGTGATCAGTGAGTATGAGACTTTTTTTACACACTGATCACCAGCCTAGTAACACACAAAGTAAAAAAACCTGTCCTCCAAATATGTCCCAGTAAAATCACATGTCCCAATGATCATCTGCGCACATCTGTACATGATCATCTGCGCATATATGTCCATAATCATCTGCTTACATCTGTCCATAATCATCTGCACACATATGTCCATAATCATCTGCACACATATGTCCATAATCATCTGCGCATATATGTCCGTGATCACCTGTTTACATCTGTCCATGATCATCTGCTTACATCTGTCCATAATCATCTGCGCATATACAGTGCAGAAAATAAGTATTTGAACCCCCTGCTATTTTGCAAGTTCTCCCACTTGGAAATCATGGAGGGGTCTGAAATTGTCATCGTAGGTGCATGTCCACTGTGAGAGACATAATCAAAAAAAAAATTCCAGAAATCACAATGTATGATTTTTTTAACTATTTATTTGTATGATACAGCTGCAAAGAAGTATTTGAACACCTGTCTATCAGCTAGAATTCTGACCCTCAAAAACCTGTTAGTCTGCCTTTAAAATGTCCACCTCCACTCCATTTATTATCCTAAATTAGATGCACCTGTTTGAGGTTATTAGCTGCATAAAGACACCTGTCCACCCCATACAATCAGTAAGAATCCAACTACTAACATGGCCAAGACCAAAGAGCTGTCCAAAGACACTAGAGACAAAATTGTACACCTCCACAAGGCTGGAAAGGGCTACGGGGAAATTGCCAAGCAGCTTGGTGAAAAAAAGGTCCACTGTTGGAGCAATCATTAGAAAATGGAAGAAGCTAAACATGACTGTCAATCTCCCTCGGACTGGGGCTCCATGCAAAATCTCACCTCGTGGGGTCTCAATGATCCTAAGAAAGGTGAGAAATCAGCCCAGGACTACACGGGAGGAGCTGGTCAATGACCTGAAAAGAGCTGGGACCACCGTTTCCAAGGTTACTGTTGGTAATACACTAAGACGTCATGGTTTGAAATCATGCATGGCACGGAAGGTTCCCCTGCTTAAACCAGCACATGTCAAGGCCCGTCTTAAGTTTGCCAATGACCATTTGGATGATCCAGAGGAGTCATGGGAGAAAGTCATGTGGTCAGATAAGACCAAAATAGAACTTTTTGGTCATAATTCCACTAACCGTGTTTGGAGGAAGAAGAATGATGAGTACCATCCCAAGAACACCATCCCTACTGTGAAGCATGGGGGTGGTAGCATCATGCTTTGGGGGTGTTTTTCTGCACATGGGACAGGGCGACTGCACTGTATTAAGGAGAGGATGACCGGGGCCATGTATTGCGAGATTTTGGGCAACAACCTTCTTCCCTCAGTTAGAGCTTTGAAGATGGGTCGAGGCTGGGTCTTCCAACATGACAATGACCCGAAGCACACAGCCAGGATAACCAAGGAGTGGCTCTGTAAGAAGCATATCAAGGTCTCCAGACCTAAACCCAATAGAGAATCTTTGGAGGGAGCTCAAACTCCGTGTTTCTCAGCGACAGCCCAGAAACCTGACTGATCTAGAGAAGATCTGTGTGGAGGAGTGGGGGGCCAAAATCCCTCCTCCAGTGTGTGCAAACCTGGTGAAAAACGACAAGAAACGTTTGACCTCTGTAATTGCAAACAAAGGCGACTGTACCAAATATTAACATTGATTTTCTCAGGTGTTCAAATACTTCTTTGCAGCCGTATCATACAAATAAATAGTTACATCATACATTGTGATTTCTGATTATGTCTCTCACAGTGGACAATGCACCTACCATGACAATTTCAGACCCTCCATGATTTCCAAGTGGGAGAACTTGCACAATAGCAGGGGGTTCAAATACTTATTTTCTGCACTGTATGTCCATGATCATCTGCGCACATATGTCCATGATCACCCGAACCAATTATTATACAATTGTAAAGAAAAAAATTCACCTTAATGCATTCTATGCATTAAAGTGAAAAAACATCTTAAAAAAATATATTTTTTTTATAATATAAAAAGGGAGGGGGGGTGCCATCCAGGGCCCTGGGGACATTCAGGGCCTAGTTAAGGGCCCAGAGGTCCCCAGGGGCGTGAAGATCCCTGGGGCCCCCCCAGGCCCCGGGGGACCTCTGGGCCCTTTACTAAAAAAATATATAAAATAATAATATAATGTTTTATAAAAAAATAAAATAAAAAAGGGGGGGGGGTTGCCATCTGGATCTCTGGGGACCTCTGGGCCCTTTAATAAAATATATATAATAAAAAACATTTATATTTTTATTAATTTTTTTAAAGGGGGGGTTGCCATCCGGGCCCCTTACAGGTGTACTGCCTGTACCCCCCCTGGTGGCGGCCCTGAATACCACCAAAAGAAATCTCTATTTGTATGAAGAGAATTATGAAAATGTCATTTGGGTACAGTGTAGCACGTGCAATTATCATTAAAAATACGAGAGCGCTGAAAGCTGAAAAATGGCCTGGGCAGGAAGGGGGGTGAAAGTGCCCCCCGGTATTGAAGTGGTTAAATATATGTTGCAAATAATGAATGATTTCTATGAGTTGGAACTGTAAATCTTCCCCGCTCTCCAGTCTCTGATAATATCCAAATACCCCGGAGTGGCGGCGGGTAACGTGAATCTCGGCCATGACTAGGATTACACGGAGCTCCGTACAGATCATTTGTATGAGGAGAAGAACATGAAAATATCCTAAAGATGGAGGAGGAGATCTGCGCTGTGACCCGTCTTCTCCGGATCGCCTGGAGAACCAAAGCCAGACTCCGGGGGATGGGTCCGGATTATTAACCCAATGAGAACATTGTATCATTATATATTTTGTGAACTGTCTCACATATCCCCCCACATGTCCCCCCACATGTCCCCACACATGTCCCCCCACATGTCCCCCACATGTCCCCATATCCCCCCACACATGTCCCCCCATGTCCCCATGTCCCCACACATGTCCCCACATGTCCCCACACATATCCCCCCACACATGTCCCCACATGTCCCCCACACATGTCCCCACATGTCCCCACACATGATCCCCCACATGTCCCCACCACATGTCCCCACACATATCCCCCCACACATGTCCCCCACATGTCCCCACACATGTCCCCCCACATGTCCCCACACATATCCCCCCACATGTCCCCACACATGTCCCCCCACACATGTCCCACACATATCCCCCCACATGTCCCCACACATATCCCCCCACATGTCCCACATGTCCCCCACATGTCCCCACCACATGTCCCCCACATGTCCCCACACATATCCCCCACATGTCCCCACACATGTCCCCCCACATGTCCCCACACATGTCCCCCACATGTCCCCACACATATCCCCCCACATATCCCCCCACATGTCCCCACACATATCCCCCACATGTCCCCACACATGTCCCCCCACATGTCCCCACACATATCCCCCCACATGTCCCCACACATGTCCCCCCACATGTCCCCACACATATCCCCCCACATGTCCCCACACATGTCCCCCCACATGTCCCCACACATGTCCCCCCACATGTCCCCACACATATCCCCCCACATGTCCCCACACATGTCCCCCCACATGTCCCCACACATGTCCCCCCACATGTCCCCACACATATCCCCCCACATATCCCCCCACATGTCCCCACACATATCCCCCCACATGTCCCCACACATGTCCCCCCACATGTCCCCACACATATCCCCCCACATGTCCCCCCACATGTCCCCACACATATCCCCACACATGTCCCCACACATGTCCCCCCACATGTCCCCCACATGTCCCCACACATATCCCCCCACATGTCCCCACACATGTCCCCCCACATGTCCCCACACATATCCCCCCACATGTCCCCCACATGTCCCCACACATATCCCCCCACACATGTCCCCACACATGTCCCCCCACATGTCCCCACACATATCCCCCCACACATGTCCCCCCACATATCCCCCCACACATGTCCCCCCACATATCCCCCCACACATGTCCCCACACATGTCCCCCCACATGTCCCCCCACATGCCCCCCACATGTCCCCACACATATCCCCCCACACATGTCCCCCCATGTCCCCCCCATGTCCCCACACATATCCCCCCACATGTCCCCCCCATGTCCCCCCATATCCCCCCACACATGTCCCCACACATGTCCCCCCACATGTCCCCACATGTCCCCACACATATCCCCCCACACATGTCCCCACACATGTCCCCCCACATGTCCCCACACATATCCCCCCACACATGTCCCCACACATATCCCCCCACACATGTCCCCACACATATCCCCCCACACATGTCCCCACACATGTCCCCCCACATGTCCCCACACATATCCCCCCACACATGTCCCCACATATCCCCCCACACATGTCCCCCCACATGTCCCCACACATGTCCCCCACATGTCCCCACACATATCCCCCCACACCCCCCATGTCCCCACACATATCCCCCCACACATGTCCCCACACATATCCCCCCACACATATCCCCCCACACATGTCCCCCCACATGTCCCCACACATGTCCCCCCACATGTCCCCACACATATCCCCCCACACATGTCCCCACACATGTCCCCCACATGTCCCCACACATATCCCCCCACACATGTCCCCACACATATCCCCCCACACATGTCCCCACACATATCCCCCCACACATGTCCCCACACATGTCCCCCCACATGTCCCCACACATATCCCCCCACACATGTCCCCACACATGTCCCCCCACATGTCCCCACACATGTCCCCCCACATGTCCCCACACATATCCCCCCACACATGTCCCCACACATATCCCCCCACACATGTCCCCACACATATCCCCCCACACATGTCCCCACACATATCCCCCCACACACATATCCCCCCACACATGTCCCCCCACATGTCCCCACACATGTCCCCCCACATGTCCCCACACATATCCCCCCACACATGTCCCCACACATGTCCCCCACATGTCCCCACACATATCCCCCCACACATGTCCCCACACATGTCCCCACACATATCCCCCCACACATGTCCCCACACATGTCCCCCCACATGTCCCCACACATATCCCCCCACACATGTCCCCCCACATGCCCCCCACATGTCCCCACACATATCCCCCCACACATGTCCCCCCATGTCCCCCCATGTCCCCACACATATCCCCCCACACATGTCCCCACACATGTCCCCCCACATGTCCCCACACATGTCCCCCCACATGTCCCCACACATATCCCCCCACACATGTCCCCACACATATCCCCCCACACATGTCCCCACACATATCCCCCCACACATATCCCCCCACACATGTCCCCACACATGTCCCCCCATGTCCCCCCCATGTCCCCACACATATCCCCCCACATGTCCCCACACATGTCCCCCCACATGTCCCCACACATATCCCCCCACACATGTCCCCCCACATGTCCCCACACATATCCCCCCACACATGTCCCCACACATATCCCCCCACACATGTCCCCACACATATCCCCCCACACATGTCCCCACACATGTCCCCCCACATGTCCCCACACATATCCCCCCACACATGTCCCCACACATGTCCCCCCATATCCCCCCACACATGTCCCCACACATGTCCCCCCATCCCCCACATGTCCCCCCATGTCCCCACACATATCCCCCCACACATGTCCCCACACATATCCCCCCACACATGTCCCCCCCACATGTCCCCACACATGTCCCCCCACATGTCCCCCCACATGTCCCCCCACATGTCCCCACACATATCCCCCCACACATGTCCCCACACATGTCCCCCCACATGTCCCCCCACATATCCCCCACACATGTCCCCACACATGTCCCCCCACATGTCCCCCCCACATGCCCCCCACATGTCCCCCCACATATCCCCACACATGTCCCCACACATATCCCCCCACACATGTCCCCCCATATCCCCCCACACATGTCCCCACACATGTCCCCACATGTCCCCACACATATCCCCCCCACACATGTCCCCACACATGTCCCCCCCACATGTCCCCACACATATCCCCCCACACATGTCCCCCCACATATCCCCCCACACATGTCCCCCCCACATATCCCCCCACACATGTCCCCACACATGTCCCCCCACATGTCCCCCCACATGCCCCCCACATGTCCCCACACATGTCCCCACACATCCCCCCACACATGTCCCCCCATGTCCCCCCCATGTCCCCACACATATCCCCCCACACATGTCCCCACACATGTCCCCCCACATGTCCCCACACATGTCCCCCCACATGTCCCCACACATATCCCCCACACATGTCCCCACACATGTCCCCCCACATGTCCCCACACATGTCCCCACACATCCCCCCACACATGTCCCCACACATATCCCCCCACACATGTCCCCACACATATCCCCCCACACATGTCCCCACACATGTCCCCCCACATGTCCCCACACATATCCCCCCACACATGTCCCCACACATGTCCCCCCACATGTCCCCACACATGTCCCCCCACATGTCCCCACACATATCCCCCCACACATGTCCCCACACATATCCCCCCACACATGTCCCCACACATATCCCCCCACACATGTCCCCCCCACATGTCCCCACACATGTCCCCCCACATGACCCCCCACATGTCCCCCCACATGTCCCCACACATGTCCCCCCACATGTCCCCACACATATCCCCCCACACATGTCCCCACACATGTCCCCCCACATGTCCCCACACATATCCCCCCACACATGTCCCCACACATATCCCCCCACACATGTCCCCACACATATCCCCCCACACATGTCCCCACACATGTCCCCCCACATGTCCCCACACATATCCCCCCACACATGTCCCCACACATGTCCCCCCACATGTCCCCACACATGTCCCCCCATCCCCCATATCCCCCACACATGTCCCCACACATATCCCCCCACACATGTCCCCACACATATCCCCCCACACATGTCCCCCCCACATGTCCCCACACATGTCCCCCCACATGACCCCCCACATCCCCCCACATGTCCCCCCATGTCCCCCCATGTCCCCACACATATCCCCCCACACATGTCCCCACACATGTCCCCCCACATGTCCCCCCACATATCCCCCCACACATGTCCCCACACATGTCCCCCCACATGTCCCCCACATGCCCCCCACATCCCCCCACACATGTCCCCACACATGTCCCCCCACATGTCCCCACACATATCCCCCCACACATGTCCCCACACATGTCCCCCCACACATGTCCCCACACATATCCCCCCACACATGTCCCCCCATATCCCCCCACACATGTCCCCACACATATCCCCCCACACATGTCCCCCCCACATGTCCCCACACATGTCCCCCCACATGTCCCCCCACATGTCCCCCCACATGTCCCCACACATATCCCCCCACACATGTCCCCACACATGTCCCCCCCACATGTCCCCCCACATATCCCCCCACACATGTCCCCACACATGTCCCCCACATGTCCCCCCACATGCCCCCCACATGTCCCCCCACATATCCCCCCACATGTCCCCACACATGTCCCCCCACATGTCCCCACACATATCCCCCCACACATGTCCCCCCACACATGTCCCCACACATGTCCCCCCACATGTCCCCACACATATCCCCCCACACATGTCCCCCCACATATCCCCCCACACATGTCCCCCACATATCCCCCCACACATGTCCCCACACATGTCCCCCCACATGTCCCCCACACCCCCCATGTCCCCACACATATCCCCCCACACATGTCCCCCACATGTCCCCCCACATGTCCCCCCACATGTCCCCACACATATCCCCCCACACATGTCCCCACACATGTCCCCCCACATGTCCCCACACATATCCCCCCACACATGTCCCCACACATGTCCCCCACATATCTCCCCACACATGTCCCCACACATGTCCCCCCACATGTCCCCCCCACATGTCCCCCCACGTGTCCCCCCACATATCCCCCCACACATGTCCCCCCATGTCCCCCCATGTCCCCCACATGTCCCCACACATCCCCCCACACATGTCCCCACACATGTCCCCCCACATGTCCCCCCATATCCCCCCCATGTCCCCACACATGTCCCCCCATCCCCCCACACATGTCCCCACACATGTCCCCCCACATGTCCCCCCACATGTCCCCCCATCCCCCCACATATCCCCCCACACATGTCCCCACATGTCCCCCATATCCCCCCACACATGTCCCCCCATGTCCCCCCATGTCCCCACATGTCCCCACACATATCCCCCCACACATGTCCCCACACATGTCCCCCCACATGTCACCCCACATGTCCCCCCACATGTCCCCACACATGTCCCCACATGTCCCCACACATATCCCCCCACACATGTCCCCCCATGTCCCCCCACATGTCCCCCCATGTCCCCCCATGTCCCCACACATGTCCCCCCATATCCCCCCACACATGTCCCCCCCACATGTCCCCCCATGTCCCCACACATGTCCCCACATGTCCCCACACATGTCCCCACACATGTCCCCACACATCCCCCCATATCCCCCCACATGTCCCCACACATATCCCCTCACACATGTCCCCACACATGTCCCCCACATGTCCCCCCACATTTCCCCACACATGTCCCCACACATGTCCCCCTACATGTCCCCACACATGTCCTCACACATGTCCCTCCACATGTCCCCCCACATATCCCCCCACACATGTCCCCCCACATGTCCCCCACATGTCCCCACACATGTCCCCCCACATGTCCCCCCACATGTCCCCACACATGTCCCCACACATGTCCCCACACATATCCCCCCACACATGTCCCCCCCCCTTTTTCCCCCCACATGTCCCAACACATATCCCCCCACACATGTCCCCCCACATGTCCCCCCACATGTCTCCACACATGTCCCCACACATGTCCCCCCACACATGTCCCCCCAAACATGTCCCCACACATGTCCCCCCAAACATGTCCCCACACATATCCCCCCACATATGTCCCCCACATGTCCCAACACATATGTCCCCACACATGTCCCCACACAATGTAAAACACACATGCCCCCACACAGTAAAAACACCTCTCCCCCACACATGTAATAGTAAAATCACATGTCCCAATGATCATCTGCGCACATCCGTCCCCGTCCCCGATCACACAAACCAATTATTATACACTTATCAGTTTTTTTTATCAAAGACTTGTAGCAGAATACATTTTGGCTTAAATTTATGACAACATTTAATTGTTTTGGATTTCTCTTAACCACTTCAGCCCCAGACCATTTGGCTGATCAATGACTGGGCCACTTTTTGCGATTCTTATCATGACTGCGACATTATGGCGGACACATCAGACACCTTTGTCACATTTTTGGGACCATTGTCATTTATACAGCGAACAGTGCTATAAAAAATGCACGGATTGCTGTAAAAATGACACTGGCAGTGAAGGGGTTAACCTGTATGAGGCACTGAAGGGGTTAAGTGTGTCCTAGGGAGTGCTTCTAACTGTTAGGGGGTGTGGGTTTCCGTGACACATCACTGATCGCTGCTCCCTAATGAGAGGGAATGACTTCCGGACACAACGGACACTTTTGACACCATTTTGGGACCACTGTGAAAATAACACTGGCAGGGAAAGTGTTATCCACTATGTGGCGCTGAAGGGGTTAAGTGTGTCCTAGGGAGTGATTCTAAATGTTAGGGGGCGTGGCTACGAGTGACACATCACTGATCGCTGTTCCTGATGAGAGGGAACATGTCACTAGGAAGAACGTGGAGATGTTGTGTTTACACCTACCTCTCTCCATTCTTCAGCTCTGTGACCCGATCGCTGGGGAAACGGGGCGGACGTTGAGTCCGTGGGCACGGAACTCGTGGCAGTGGCGTGCGCGCCCGCACTGCAGGAATTTCAAAGTGACATAAATAGACCTTACTTTGCCCAGCCGTTCCATTCTGCCGACGTAAATGTACAGGAGCCGGTCGTTAATCGGATGAAATAGAAAGAAGAAAATATATATATATTTTTTTTTTCTAATTTTCGCAGTTTTTTTCGCTTGTATCGGAAAAAAAAAATGGAGTCGTGAATAAATACCACCGAAAGAAAGCTCTATTTGTGCTAACAAAATGATAAAAATTCATTTGGGTACAGCGTTGCACGACCGCGCAATTGTCATTGAAATGTGCAAGAGCGCTAAAAGCTGAAAGTGAGGCCCGGAGTAAAAAAGGACAAAAGGGAAAAATAACGGAGGGCCGGACATGACTGCGGTGGAGGATGGTCAACAAGGGGTTAACAGGAGGAAGAGAAGTTGCAGGGGAGTGGGCTGAACGAAAGAAGTGTGGAGGGGGAGGCGGCGCACGTGGGCGGCATTCCGCTCCCCGTTTTTTGGCAATGGCGAACGTAGACTTTTTGTTGGCCAGGTTGAGGGCGGCAGCAGCGTCACGGAGACCGGAATGGTTAGAGTCTCAGGTTGGTGGGTTGCTGCAGGATGAGGCGGGGGGGTAACAGGCCGAAGGTGCTTTGTCAACACGCGCTCGGTAGTCACGTCCGCCGGAGCGTTACTCACCAGGCCCTAGCATGCAAGCCCAGCGGCCTACAAGGAGCCCCATGTGGACCATCGCCCCCTCCGGCTAAGCGCTCGTCTGATGGCGGGCGGAATCCTCTACAACAGCTGGACTCAGTGGGCGGGGCTACAGGCCGCAATGGTGCCCGGTCCTCGCCCGCTCATCGTGGAAAAGCAGAACGATCAGTCCCTCCCTCCACTCCGGAGCCCTTGAGGGGGGAGTTTCAGCGTGGAAGGAGCCATGATACGACCGGTGGGCCGTCTAGGAACGCAGTCGCAGGTTCCAGGGCGGTGGGGAGGCCGGAGTCACCGGGTCGTGCGGATAGAAGGATGGTGGGGCCCATTAGGGGCCCTGGTTGAGCTGACAGCAGGTCGGGGACAGCGGCGACCTGGTCACAATTTGAAGGACGATCCGCCGAGAGGCTGGGATCCGCAGCCTCTAGCGCTTCCTCGCCTGGGGGGCTGACTTCGCCGATAAAGCCGGCCTTTGAAGAAAGATCGAAGCGAGAAGCATCCGGATCGGATGGAGACGACCGCTTGGAGGATTCGCCATCGGTGGATGTGCCTGCAACGGCTGTGGGGGACGTTCCCAGCCAGCCTGGTAAGTCAATTTCCTTGTCTTCATGTGATGTTGCTACTGCTTTAAGGGTGTAAATTGCTGGGGGTGGGGGGCGGGGTCCGCAGGCTGTTGGGGGTAATGTTGTGCAGCATGTGGTGTTGCCGCCTGTTGGCCCGCGGGTGGCGGGCGATTTGCCTGCCGCGCAGGGTGCAACTGGGGGTTTGCAGGATTTGTTGGGGGGGGTTTGTGGGATCTGGTGCAGCGGTTCACTGGGGGTCCGCAACTCCTCCTCAGGCCGCGCCGTGGGTGCCCACCGCAGTGGGGGCGGCTGTCCCAATCTCGGTGGGAATGGAAGTGGTTCCGGATAACAGCTCGGGGGGTGAGAAGGGGGTGGAGAAGTTGGCGGTCAGGCCTGCGAGATATTGTGCGTTTTATGGCGTATGCCGCCAAGTGTGAAGTGTATGTGTGTTTTGAAAAAAATGGGACCGTTGGGTGCGCACCTGAAACAGGAGGTCAGGGATAGAAGTTCAACTTGGATAGGGTGGGGGGTAAGCCGGACGACTCCAAAAAGGAGGATGAGGAGAAGAGGAGGTATAGATTGATCCCCCTTATATTTAGTAATTGGCTGCAGGCGTTTGCCATCATGGCCATAGGAGAGAAGAACCCAGAACATTGTCCTGGGCCCGGGAGTTTTATTCTGCTACATGGACGCGATAGGGGAGGCTCACCGGGTGTATGGGGAAAGGACTGGGTGGTTGCGGTACGGGCATGAACAGTTTCGCCAGCGGCGGGCTGTCCGCCCGTCCCTGCGCTGGGATCACAAGGACATTCATTTGTGGATGCGGATGATGTCCGCTCCACGGACTACCAGCCCATTTTTTCCTGGGGGGCCCGGGGTACTTCCCCCTCTGGGTCGCTAGTAAGAAAAAATAGGGGTGTATATTGTTGGCAGTTTAAAGTTTTAGGGAGGGCTCCTAAAAATTTGGGGGAACCTGACGTTTCAAACACGAGTGCTCCGGGTGTGCCCATCCCTTGTCCCGGTGCTTTAAGAAAGGAAAGCGGGCGGGGGACGCTGCTAACAAGAGTGAGGGTGAGGGGGGAGGATAAAGCCTTTTCTAAATAGGTATCAGGATAGGGCTGCAGCGAGGCGGATTGCCTCTGGGCCCCTTCTCCGAGGGTTTTGTCATTCTGTGTTCTTTGTTGGAGGCTCCACCCTTGGCGAATGAATGAATGAAAACTTATATAGCGCGGCACAAAATGCGAACTGAAAAAAATCGCCTCTGGGCGCTTGTTGTAAAATCCTGTCTCCTTTGATATCAATGTAAGAGAAAAGTCTTGACCTTTTTCCTAAATGCTAGGTGGTTCTCCTCCAACCGAATATAAAGGTAAGATTTCTTAAAGTATTGTAGGGTGGTAAAGCGTTCCATAGTCTGGGACCTTGGATCGCAAATTGGACTTCTCTCTCCTTTGGACTTGAAGTTGGCTTTCGGAACCTGGAGCAGGTTCTGATTCGTGGATCGCAATTTTAACGCGATTTGGATTATGCGCTTTTAAAAATTAATTCGCATAAGTAAAGGGGGGCATTCCCATGGACACATCTATGCGTAAGAGGTAATTTAGAGTGCTTTAAAAGCAATTCTGTCTTTAACTGGCAGCCAATGAAGGGCTCTCAGTGAAGGTGAGATGGATTCCCAGGGTTTTTTCCCAGTCACAAGTCTGGCGGCCGTATTCTGAACGACTTGCAGACGAGCGATTTGGTACTTGGGGAGGCCGAGGTAAAGGGCATTTGCATAATCCAGCCTGGAGTTTAGAATTGCTCCCACCACGACCGCTAGATCTTCTTTAGGGATGAACGGAGTGAGTCTGCGTAGTAGGCGCAGTAGATGGTGAGATCCGCTGACCACTGACCCTATTTGTGCGTCCATTGTCATAAGGGAGTCAAAAATGACCCCTAGGCTTTTGACTTTGGCGCTAGGGGTGATGAGCTTGCCCAAGATAGGCGGGGGAGTCCACGCTGTTGAAAGTTGATTCCTACGCTTGGCGTGAAACAGAAGAACTTGCTGTCTGCCTTGGAGAACCCGGGGTGGTTTCAGAAAGGTTGGTGAAACAGGTTGAGTTGGGCCGGATGGGTGGGCCATTTGCGGAAATGCCGTTGCCAAATTTGGTGGTGTTGCCTCTGGGGGTGGTGCCCAAGAAGGAACTGAACAAGTTTCGCCTTCACCACCTCTCCTTTCCAAAGGGGGGGTCGGTGAATGACCCCATCGATCCTGAGGAGTGCACAATGTCGTACACTATGTTTGATGCGTCTGCGCGGTGGGTGCGGTGTTACGGGCAAGGGGCGTTCATGGCAAAATTGGACATTGAATCGGCTCTTTGCCTGTTGCCGGTACACCCAGACAGCTTTTGGCTGTTGGGGTTCTGGTGACAGGAGGAGTTCTGTGTCGATCAGTGTCTGCCCATGGGCTGCTCCATTTCTTGTGCCTTATTTGAGACGTTTAGTTCTTTCTTGGAGTGGGTGGTCAGGGATGTGTCGGGCTCGGATTCGGTCATCCATTATTTGGATGATTTTCTGTGTGTGGGTCCTCCAATGTGTGTGCGATTTTGTTGGCAACGTTGCAGCACATTGCAGACAGGTTCGGCGTGCCTTTGGCAGCGGACAAGGTGGAGGGCCCTATCATGGTGATGAGTTTTTTGGGGATTGAGATCGACTCGGGGGCGATGGAATGCAGGCTGCCAGGGAACAAGGTGGAGAATTTTTCGGCTGGAGATTGGGGGGTTGTTAGGGCGCAACAAGGTGCAGCTCCGGGCGTTACAGTCCCTGTTAGGTAAGCTGAACTTTGCCTGTCGAATCATCCCCATGGGCAGGGTGTTTTGCCGATGGCTGTCGGCGGCTGCGGTGGGGGTTAAGACCCCCACTCATTTTATTCATTTGACGGGGGAGCTCAAAGTGGATCTGCAGGTGTGTCACATGTTTTTGGAGGATAACAATGGATGGAGGAGCCGGTAAGTAACTTTGATCTGGAACTGGTCACGGATGCGACTGGTTCCACGGGTTATGGGGCCTTCTTCAGTGGGCAATGGAGCACGGAGGCGTGGCCTCAGTCCTGAGTGGCGGCGGGGGTTTGCGAAGAACCTGGCTTTGCTGAAAATCTTTCCGGTGGTATTGGCGATCGAGTTGTGGGGGGAAGAGTGTAGAAATTTGAAGATCAGGTTGAACTGCGACAATATGGGGGTGGTTCAATTCATCAAGCGAATTTCCACATCCTCGTTGGTCCCTGCTGCGCCACCTTGTGTTGCGTTGTTTGCAATGGAACATCTTTAGGTATGCTGTTCATATTCCTGGTGTGGACAACAGACTCGCTGATGCCTTGTCTCGGTTTCGACTCCGCATGCAGACAGAGAAGGAGTGCCTTGTCCGGGGTGGATGTGGGGACTTGTATTGGAATCGCCGCGGGGCTGGATCAGGAGGTCGGTGAGTGGGCCGATGTGGAACGAATGGTCAGTATTCACGTGGCTGGCGGGTGCCGAGCTGGGGGAGGCAGAGATGAAGTGGCTGGTGGTGTACTTCGTGGCTAGGCACATGGAGGGTGGGGGGGGGGTCGGTCTCGGCCCTGGATAGAAAGTTAGCAGGCTTAGCCTTTTTGTTTAAATTGGAGGGCCGCACGGATCTTACGAAATGTTTTTGGGTTAAACAGGCGGTTAAGGGGTACAAAAAAAGCCATGCTAGCAAGGACACACGGAGACCGGTTTCTTTTTCGGTCTTGCAGAAGATTTGTGGAGTTCTGGAGGAGGTTTGCTATTCAGGGTATGAGGTAAGTAAGTTATTTCGGGCAGTTTTTGCAGTTGCGTTTTTTGGGGCGTTTCGGGTGTAAAAAAGGTAGCGGGGGGACTGCAGGTAGGTGATACCAACATTACAGTATATAGAGAGTGTATATAGTATATATGGGGTATATAGAGAGTATATAGAGAGTGTATAGAGAGTGCATAGAGTATATATGGTATATAGAGAGTGTATAGAGTATATACGGTATATAGAGAGTGTATAGAGTGTATACAGTATATAGAGAGTGGATAGAGTATATAGAGAGTGTATAGAGTATATATGATATATAGAGAGTGTATAGAGTATATATGGTATATAGAGAGTGTATAGAGTATATACGGTATATAGAGAGTGTATAGAGTATATACGGTATATAGAGAGTGCATAGAGTATATACGGTATATAGAGAGTGTATAGAGTGTATACAGTATATAGAGAGTGGATAGAGTATATAGAGAGTGTATAGAGTATATATGGTATATAGAGAGTGTATAGAGTATATACGGTATATAGAGAGTGTATAGAGTATATACGGTATATAGAGAGTGTATAGAGTATATACGGTATATAGAGAGTGTATAGAGTATATACGGCATATAGAGAGTGTATAGAGTATATACGGTATATAGAGAGTGTATAGAGTATATACGGTATATAGAGAGTGTATAGAGTATATACAGTATATAGAGAGTGTATAGAGTATATACGGCATATAGAGAGTGGATAGAGTATATACGGCATATAGAGAGTGTATAGAGTATATACGGTATATAGAGAGTGTATAGAGTATATACAGTATATATAGAGAGTGTATAGAGTATATACAGTATATATAGAGAGTGTATAGAGTATATACGGTATATAGAGAGTGTATAGAGTATATATAGAGAGTGGGATAGAGTATATACGGTATATAGAGAGTGTATAGAGTATATACATATAGAGAGTGGATAGAGTATATATGGTTTATAGAGAGTGTATACGGTATATAGAGAGTGTATAGAGTATATAGGAGGTGGGTATTTAGAGAGTGTATAGAGTATATAGAGAGTGTATAGAGTATATAGAGAGTGTATAGAGTATATACGGTATATAGAGAGTGTATAGAGTATATACGGTATATAGAGTGTGTATAGAGTATATATGGAGTATATAGAGAGTGTATAGAGTATATACGGGGTATATAGAGAGTGTATAGAGTATATACGGGGTATATAGAGAGTGTATAGAGTATATACGGGGTATATAGAGAGTGTATAGAGTATATAGAGAGTGTATAGAGTATATAGAGAGTGTATAGAGTATATACGGTATATAGAGAGTGGATAGAGTATATACAGTATATAGAGAGTGGATAGAGTATATACGGTGTATAGAGAGTGTATACAGTATATATGGTATATAGAGAGTGTATAGAGTATATACGGGGTATATAGAGAGTGTATAGAGTATATACGGGGTATATAGAGAGTGTATAGAGTATATACGGGGTATATAGAGAGTGTATAGAGTATATACGGGGTATATAGAGAGTGTATAGAGTATATACAGAGTGTATAGAGTATATAGAGAGTGTATAGAGTATATACGGTATATAGAGAGTGTATAGAGTATATACGGTATATAGAGAGTGTATAGAGTATATAGAGAGTGTATAGAGTATATAGAGAGTGTATAGAGTATATATGGTATATAGAGAGTGTATAGAGTATATACGGTATATAGAGAGTGGATAGAGTATATACGGTATATAGAGAGTGTATAGAGTATATACGGTATATAGAGAGTGTATAGAGTATATACAGTATATATAGAGAGTGTATAGAGTATATACGGTATATAGAGAGTGTATAGAGTATATACAGTATATATAGCGAGTGTATAGAGTATATACGGTATATAGAGAGTGTATAGAGTATATACGGTTTATAGAGAGTGTATAGAGTATATACGGCATATAGAGAGTGTATAGAGTATATACGGTATATAGAGAGTGTATGGAGTATATACGGTATATAGAGAGTGTATAGAGTATATACAGTATATATAGAGAGTGTATAGAGTATATACGGTATATAGAGAGTGTATAGAGTATATACGGTATATAGAGAGTGTATAGAGTATATACGGTATATAGAGAGTGTATAGAGTATATACAGTATATATAGAGAGTGTATAGAGTATATATGATATATAGAGAGTGTATAGAGTATATATGGTATATAGAGAGTGTATAGAGTATATACGGTATATAGAGAGTGTATAGAGTATATACGGTATATAGAGAGTGCATAGAGTATATACGGTATATAGAGAGTGTATAGAGTGTATACAGTATATAGAGAGTGGATAGAGTATATAGAGAGTGTATAGAGTATATATGGTATATAGAGAGTGTATAGAGTATATACGGTATATAGAGAGTGTATAGAGTATATACGGTATATAGAGAGTGTATAGAGTATATACGGTATATAGAGAGTGTATAGAGTATATACGGCATATATAGAGTGTATAGAGTATATACGGTATATAGAGAGTGTATAGAGTATATACGGTATATAGAGAGTGTATAGAGTATATACGGTATATAGAGAGTGTATAGAGTATATACGGTATATAGAGAGTGTATAGAGTATATACAGTATATATAGAGAGTGTATAGAGTATATACGGTATATAGAGAGTGTATAGAGTATATACGGTATATAGAGAGTGTATAGAGTATATACGGTATATAGAGAGTGTATAGAGTATATACGGCATATAGAGAGTGGATAGAGTATATACGGCATATAGAGAGTGTATAGAGTATATAGGAGGTGTATGAGTATATACGGTATATAGAGAGTGTATAGAGTATATACGGTATATAGAGAGTGTATAGAGTATATACGGTATATAGAGAGTGTATAAAGTATATACAGTATATATAGAGAGTGTATAGAGTATATACAGTATATATAGAGAGTGTATAGAGTATATACGGTATATAGAGAGTGTATAGAGTATATACGGCATATAGAGAGTGGATAGAGTATATACGGTATATAGAGAGTGTATAGAGTATATACGGTATATAGAGAGTGTATAGAGTATATACGGTATATAGAGAGTGTATAGAGTATATATGGTTTATAGAGAGTGTATAGAGTATATACGGTATATAGAGAGTGTATAGAGTATATACGGGGTATATAGAGAGTGTATAGAGTATATACGGGGTATATAGAGAGTGTATAGAGTATATAGAGAGTGTATAGAGTATATAGAGAGTGTATAGAGTATATACGGTATATAGAGAGTGGATAGAGTATATACAGTATATAGAGAGTGGATAGAGTATATACGGTATATAGAGAGTGTATACAGTATATATGGTATATAGAGAGTGTATAGAGTATATAGAGATTGTATAGAGTATATAGAGAGTGTATAGAGTATATACGGTATATAGAGAGTGTATAGAGTATATAGAGAGTGTATAGAGTATATAGAGAGTGTATAGAGTATATATGGTTTATAGAGAGTGTATACGGTATATAGAGAGTGTATAGAGTATATAGAGAGTGTATAGAGTATATAGAGAGTGTATAGAGTATATATGGTTATATAGAGAGTGTATAGAGTATATACAGTATATAGAGAGTGGATAGAGTATATACGGTATATAGGTATATAGAGAGTGTATAGAGTATATAGAGATTGTATAGAGTATATAGAGAGTGTATAGAGTATATACGGTATATAGGTATATAGAGAGTGTATAGAGTATATATATAGAGAGTGTATAGAGTATATATGGTATATAGAGAGTGTATAGAGTATATACGGTATATATAGAGAGTGTATAGAGTATATACGGTATATAGAGAGTGTATAGAGTATATACGGTATATAGAGAGTGTATAGAGTATATACAGTATATAGAGAGTGTATAGAGTATATACGGTATATAGAGAGTGTATAGAGTATATACAGTATATATATACGGTATATAGAGAGTGTATAGAGTATATACAGATATATAGATTGTATAGAGTATATAGAGAGTGTATAGAGTATATACGGTATATAGAGAGTGTATAGAGTATATACGGTATATAGAGAGTGTATAGAGTATATACAGGTATATATAGAGAGTGTATAGAGTATATAGAGAGTGTATAGAGTATATATGGTATATAGAGAGTGTATAGAGTATATACGGTATATAGAGAGTGTATAGATAGAGTATATACGGTATATAGAGAGTGTATAGAGTATATATTAGAGTATATAGAGAGTGTATAGAGTATATACGGTATATAGAGAGTGTATAGAGTATATACAGTATATATAGAGAGTGTATAGAGTATATATATAGAGAGTGTATAGAGTATATACGGTATATAGAGAGTGTATAGAGTATATACAGTGTATATATAGAGAGTGTATAGAGTATATAGAGAGTGTATAGAGTATATACGGTATATAGAGAGTGTATAGAGTATATACGGTTTATAGAGAGTGTATATAGAGTATATACGGTATATAGAGAGTGTATAGAGTATATACGGTATATAGAGAGTGTATAGAGTATATACGGTATATAGAGAGTGTATAGAGTATATACAGTATATATAGAGAGTGTATAGAGTATATACGGTATATATAGAGAGGTATACGGTATATATGGTATATAGAGAGTGTATAGAGTATATATAGAGATATGTATACGGTATATAGAGAGTGTATAGAGTATATACGGTATATAGAGAGTGTATAGGTATATACGATATAGAGGAGTGTATAGAGTATATAGTATAGAGTATATAGGAGTGTATAGAGTATATATGGTATATATGTAGAGAGTATATACGGTATAGAGAGAGTGGAGTATATATATATAGCATATAGAGAGTGTATAGAGTATATACAGTATATATAGAGAGTGTATAGAGTATATATGATATATAGAGAGTGTATAGAGTATATATGGTATATAGAGAGTGTATAGAGTATATACGGTATATAGAGAGTGTATAGAGTATATACGGTATATAGAGAGTGCAGTAGAGTATATACGGTATATAGAGAGTGTATAGAGTGTATAGAGAGTGTATAGAGTATATAGAGAGTGTATAGAGTATATACGGTATATAGAGAGTGGATAGAGTATATACAGTATATAGAGAGTGGATAGAGTATATACGGTATATAGAGAGTGTATACAGTATATATGGTATATAGAGAGTGTATAGAGTATATAGCGATTGTATAGAGTATATAGAGAGTGTATAGAGTATATACGGTATATAGAGAGTGTATAGAGTATATACGGTATATAGAGATAGAGTGTATAGAGTATATAGAGAGTGTATAGAGTGGTATATAGAGAGTGTATAGAGTATATATATAGAGAGAGTGTATAGAGTATATATGGTATATAGAGAGTGTATAGAGTATATACGGTATATAGAGAGAGTATAGAGATATAGTATAGAGAGAGTATAGAGTATATAGAGAGTGTATACGGTATATAGAGAGTGTATAGAGTATATACGATATAGAGAGTATATACGGTATATAGAGAGTGTATAGAGTATATACAGTATATATAGAGAGTGGATAGAGTATATACGGTATATAGAGAGAGTATATGGTATATAGAGAGTGTATAGACGGTATATATAGAGTATATAGAGTGTATAGAGTATATACGGTATATAGAGAGTGTATAGAGTATATACGGTATATAGAGTATATATATAGAGAGTGTATAGAGTATATAGTATATACGGTATATATAGTATGTATAGAGAGTGTATAGAGTATATACGGTATATAGAGAGTGTATAGAGTGTATAGAGTATATACGGTATATAGAGAGTGTATAGAGAGTATATACGGTATATAGAGAGTGTATAGAGTATATAGAGTATATATAGAGAGTGTATAGAGTATATGTATATAGTAGTGTATAGAGTATATACGGTATATAGAGAGTGTATAGAGTATATACAGTATATATAGAGTGTATAGAGTATATACGGTATATAGAGAGTGTATAGAGTATATACGGTATATAGAGAGTGTATAGAGTATATACGGCATATAGAGAGTGTATAGAGTATATACGGTATATAGAGAGTGTATAGAGTATATACGGTATATAGAGAGTGTATAGAGTATATACGGTATATATATACAGAGAGTGTATAGAGTATATACGGTATATATATAGAGTGTATAGAGTATATACGGTATATATAGAGAGTGTATAGAGTATATACGGTATATAGAGTGTGTATAGAGTATATACGTATATATAGAGAGTGTATAGAGTATATACGGTATATAGAGAGTGTATAGAGTATATACGGTATAGAGAGTGTATAGAGTATATACGGTATATAGAGAGTGTATAGAGTATATACGGTATATAGAGAGTGTATAGAGTGTATACAGTATATAGAGAGTGTATAGGAGTATATACGGGGTATATAGAGAGTGTATAGAGTATATACGGCATATATAGAGAGTGTATAGAGTATATACGGTATATAGAGAGTGTATAGAGTGTATATACGATATAGAGAGTGTATAGAGTATATACGGTATAGAGAGTGTATAGATATATACGAGTATATACGGAGAGTGTATATAGAGAGTGTATAGAGTAGTATAGAGTATAGAGTACGGCATATAGAGAGTGTATAGAGTATATACGTATATAGAGAGTGTATAGAGTATATACGGTATATAGAGAGTGTATAGAGTATATACGGTATATAGAGAGTGTATAGAGTATAGAGTATAGAGTATATACGGTATATAGAGAGTGTATAGAGTATATATAGGTATATAGAGAGTGTATAGAGTAGTATATAGAGAGTATATAGATAGATAGAGTATATACAGTATATATAGAGTGGGGTATATAGGTGTATAGAGTATATATATATATAGAGAGTAGAGAGTATATAGGTATATAGAGAGTGTATAGAGTATATAGAGAGTATATGGATGTATATACGTATATAGAGAGTGGATAGAGTATATACGGTATATAGAGAGTGTATAGAGTATATACGGAGGTATATAGAGAGTGTATAGAGTATATACAGGGTATATAGAGAGTGTATAGAGTATATACGGTATATAGAGAGTGTATAGAGTATATAGAGATTGTATAGAGTATATAGAGAGTGTATAGAGTATATACGGTATATAGAGAGTGTATAGAGTATATACGGTATATAGAGAGTGTATAGAGTATATACGGGGTATATAGAGAGTGTATAGAGTATATAGAGAGTGTATAGAGTATATACGGGGTATATAGAGAGTGTATAGAGTATATACAGGTATATAGAGAGTGGATAGAGTATATACGGTATATAGAGAGTGTATAGAGTATATACGGTATATAGAGAGTGTATAGAGTATATACGGTATATAGAGAGTGAGAGTATAGAGTATATACGGTATATAGAGAGTGTATAGAGTATATACAGAGAGTGTATAGAGTATATAGAGAGTGTATAGAGTATATATATACGGTATATAGAGAGTGTATAGAGTATATACGGTTTATAGAGAGTGTATAGAGTATATACGGCATATAGAGAGTGTATAGAGTATATACGGTATATAGAGAGTGTATGGAGTATATACGGTATATAGAGAGTGTATAGAGTATATACAGTATATATAGAGAGTGTATAGAGTATATACGGTATATAGAGAGTGTATAGAGTATATACGGTATATAGAGAGTGTATGGAGTATATACGGTATATAGAGAGTGTATAGAGTATATACAGTATATATAGAGAGTGTATAGAGTATATACGGTATATAGAGAGTGTATAGAGTATATACGGTATATAGAGAGTGTATAGAGTATATACGGTATATAGAGAGTGTATAGAGTATATACAGTATATATAGAGAGTGTATAGAGTATATACGGTATATAGAGAGTGTATAGAGTATATACAGTATATACAGTGCAGAAAATAAGTATTTGAACACCCTGCTATTTTGCAAGTTCTCCCACTTGGAAATCATTGAGGGGTCTGAAATTGTCATCATAGGTGCATGTCCACTGTGAGAGACATAATCCAAAAAAAAAATCCAGAAATCACAATTTATGATTGTTTAACTATTTATTTGTATGATACAGCTGCGAATAAGTATTTGAACACCTGTCTATCAGCTAGAATTCTGACCCTCAAAGACCTGTTAGTCTGCCTTTAAAATGTCCACCTCCACTCCATTTATTATCCTAAATTAGATGCAGCTGTTTGAGGTCATTAGCTGCATAAAGACACCTGTCCACCCCATACAATCAGTAAGAATCCAACTACTAACATGGCCAAGACCAAAGAGCTGTCCAAAGACACTAGAGACAAAATTGTACACTTCCACAAGGCTGGAAAGGGCTACGGGGAAATTGCCAAGCAGCTTGGTGAAAAAAGGTCCACTGTTGGAGCAATCATTAGAAAATGGAAGAAGCTAAACATGACTGTCAATCTCCCTCGGACTGGGGCTCCATGCAAAATCTCACCTCGTGGGGTCTCAATGAACCTAAGAAAGGTAAGAAATCAGCCCAGGACTACACGGGAGGAGCTGGTCAATGACCTGAAAAGAGCTGGGACCACCGTTTCCAAGGTTACTGTTGGTAATACACTAAGACGTCATGGTTTGAAATCATGCATGGCACGGAAGGTTCCCCTGCTTAAACCAGCACATGTCAAGGCCCGTCTTAAGTTTGCCAATGACCATTTGGATGATCCAGAGGAGTCATGGGAGAAAGTCATGTGGTCAGATGAGACCAAAACAGAACTTTTTGGTCATAATTCCACTAACCGTGTTTGGAGGAAGAAGAATGATGAGTACCATCCCAAGAACACCATCCCTACTGTGAAGCATGGGGGTGGTAGCATCATGCTTTGGGGGTGTTTTTCTGCACATGGGACAGGGCGACTGCACTGTATTAAGGAGAGGATGACCGGGGCCATGTATTGCGAGATTTTGGGCTCAGTTAGAGCTTTGAAGATGGGTCGAGGCTGGGTCTTCCAACATGACAATGACCCGAAGCACACAGCCAGGATAACCAAGGAGTGGCTCTGTAAGAAGCATATCAAGGTTCTGGCGTGGCCTAGCCAGTCTCCAGACCTAAACCCAATAGAGAATCTTTGGAGGGAGCTCAAACTCTGTGTTTCTCAGCGACAGCCCAGAAACCTGACTGATCTAGAGAAGATCTGTGTGGAGGAGTGGGCCAAAATCCCTCCTCCAGTGTGTGCAAACCTGGTGAAAAACTACAAGAAACATTTGACCTCTGTAATTGCAAACAAAGGCTACTGTACCAAATATTAACATTGATTTTCTCAGGTGTTCAAATACTTATTTGCAGCTGTATCATACAAATAAATAGTTAAAAAAATCATACATTTTGATTTCTGTAATTTTTTTTTTTTGATTATGTCTCTCACAGTGGACATGCACCTACGATAACAATTTCAGACCCCTCCATGATTTCCAAGTGGGAGAACTTGCAAAATAGCAGGGGGTTCAAATACTTATTTTCTGCACTGTATAGAGAGTGTATAGAGTATATACGGTATATAGAGAGTGTATAGAGTATATACGGTATATAGAGAGTGTATAGAGTATATACGGTATATAGAGAGTGTATAGAGTATATACGGTATATAGAGAGTGTATAGAGTATATACGGTATATAGAGAGTGTATAGAGTATATATGGTATATAGAGAGTGTGTAGAGTATATACGGTATATAGAGAGTGTATAGAGTATATACAGTATATATAGAGAGTGTATAGAGTATATACGGTATATAGAGAGTGTATAGAGTATATACGGTATATAGAGAGTGTATAGAGTATATACAGTATATATAGAGAGTGTATAGAGTATATACGGTATATAGAGAGTGGATAGAGTATATACAGTATATAGAGAGTGTATAGAGTATATACGGTATATAGAGAGTGTATAGAGTATATACGGTATATAGAGAGTGTATAGAGTATATACGGTATATAGAGAGTGTATAGAGTATATACAGTATATATAGAGAGTGTATAGAGTATATACGGTATATAGAGAGTGTATAGAGTATATACGGCATATAGAGAGTGGATAGAGTATATACGGTATATAGAGAGTGTATAGAGTATATACAGTATATATAGAGAGTGTATAGAGTATATACGGTATATAGAGAGTGTATAGAGTATATACGGTATATAGAGAGTGGATAGAGTATATACGGTATATAGAGAGTGGATAGAGTATATACGGTATATAGAGAGTGTATAGAGTATATACGGCATATAGAGAGTGTATAGAGTATATACGGTATATAGAGAGTGTATAGAGTATATACAGTATATAGAGAGTGTATAGAGTATATACGGCATATAGAGAGTGTATAGAGTATATACGGTATATAGAGAGTGTATAGAGTATATACAGTATATAGAGAGTGTATAGAGTATATACGGCATATAGAGAGTGTATAGAGTATATACGGTATATAGAGAGTGGATAGAGTATATACGGTATATAGAGAGTGTATAGAGTATATACGGTATATAGAGAGTGTATAGAGTATATACGGTATATAGAGAGTGTATAGAGTATATACGGTATATAGAGAGTGTATAGAGTATATAGAGAGTGTATAGAGTATATAGAGAGTGTATAGAGTATATACGGTATATAGAGAGTGTATAGAGTATATATGGCATATAGAGAGTGTATAGAGTATATACGGTATATAGAGAGTGTATAGAGTATATAGAGAGTGTATAGAGTATATACGGTATATAGAGAGTGTATAGAGTATATAGAGAGTGTATAGAGTATATAGAGAGTGTATAGAGTATATAGAGAGTGTATAGAGTATATATGGTATATAGAGAGTGTATAGAGTATATATGGTATATAGAGAGTGTATAGAGTATATACGGTATATAGAGAGTGTATAGAGTATATACGGTATATAGAGAGTGTATGGTGTATATATACGGTATATAGAGTGTGTATAGAGTATATACGGTATATAGAGAGTGTATAGAGTATATACGGTATATAGGAAGTGTATAGAGTATACACAGTAATTATTATATAGACATACACGATGTCCTTTATATCATAAAAACACAAGACTTCCATTTTGCCCATTTTAAAGCCCTTTACCCCTTCCTGTGGTGTCCTGACACCCTCACCGCTCAGTGTGTAATATTTTGTGATATCCGCTCTACTTTTCTCTCTCTTCCCTTTTCCTGCTTTTCTCTTCCCCTTCCCTCTTACACCATCAGGGCCGTCATCAGGAATCGGGGGGGGGGGGGGCTGCTGTGAAATTGAGAAGCAGGGGAGTGCCACCACGAATTGAGAAAATTGATAAGTGGGGGGGGCCCCTTTTACAAAAAAAAAGAAATAAAAAAATGTATATAGAAAAAAATATATAAAAAGGGGGTAGCCATCCGGGGCCCTGGGAACCTCTGGGCCCTTTAATAAAAAGAAAAAAAATATATGAAAAAAAAAATATTATACATAAAAATAAAAAAAGGGGGGGGGGTTGACATCCGCGGGCCCTGGGGACCTCCGGGCCCTTTAATTAAAAAGAAAAAGTTATGTAAAAAAAAGAAAAAAATGAAATACAAAACATATAAAAACACAGAGGGCCAGATTCTCATATATTTTCGGCGGCGTAGCGTAAGCCATTTGCACTACGCCGCCGCTGCGTACTAGAGCAAGTGCTTTATTCTCAAAGCACTTGCTCCGTAGTTTTCGCCGGCGTCGCGTAAATCGCCCAGCGTAAACCCACGCAATTCAAATGGGGCGGCTTGTATTTAAATTAAGCGCGCCCCCGCGTCGAACGAACTGCGCATGCGCCGGCCGGGGAAAAAGCCCAGTGCGCATGCTCCAGCTCACGTCGGGAAGCGTCGTTGAAACCGACGTCAAAACGACGTGAGCGTCACTACGCAATGCCCTATTTGCGAACGAGTTAGTAAAACGACGTAAGCGACGGAAAAAGCCGACGCTGACCCGACGCCATACTTAACATGGCGTCCGACGGCACCCGACGGCATCCGACGGAACTTCGTAAGGTTACTCCACATAGAAGCTGGGGTAACCTTACGAGTCCGTAAACGACGTACGCGACGACGGGGCGGCGTAAAAGCGTTCGGGAATCGGCGTACTAGCCTCATTTGCATATGCAAATGAAAAAACAACGTGAAGGCCACCTAGTGGCCGGAGTTGTCATTACACCTACGATCCGAAAGTGTAATGGTTTTACACTTGTCGGATGTAGAAGCGTATCTATGCCAAAGTGATGCTCAGCACCACGCGCATAGATACGAGGACAAAAAAAAGGCGATACGACGGGGTATCTGAGATACGCCGTCGTAACGCCTCTGAGAATCTGGCCCTTAATTTATTTTTTTATAAACAAAATAAAGGGGGTTGCCATCTGGGGCCCCTAGGGACCTCTGGGCCCTTTAACAAAAATATATATATATATAAAAATAAATAAAAAGAAAAAAGAAATAAAAAAATATATAATTAAAAAAAAAGGGGGGGGGGTTGCCATCCGGACCCCTTACAGGTGTACTGCCTGTACCCCCTGATGGTGGCCCTGTGCACATGCTCGGGACCCACCCACGGATCCCCTAGGTTGCATATTACTCTCTCCTCTTTTTATCGATACTATTTCACTGTTGTAATCGGTATGATTTTTACCTTTTCGGGGAAAGAAATACACTTTTATTACTTAAAAAATAAGACGACAGAAAAGTTATCCCAATTTTATTTATCTTCTGAAAGATAATGTTATGGCAAGTAGATTGAAAATTGAAAATGTTTGGCCCATGCCTCACTGTGCCCATGCCTCACTGTGTCCATGCCTCACTGTGCCCATGCCTCACTGTGCCCATGCCTCACTGTGTCCATGCCTCACTGTGTCCATGCCTCACTGTGCCCATGCCTCACTGTGCCCATGCCTCACTGTGTCCATGCCTCACTGTGCCCATGCCTCACTGTGCCCATGCCTCACTGTGTCCATGCCTCACTGTGCCCATGCCTCACTGTGTCCATGCCTCACTGTGCCCATGCCTCACTGTGCCCATGCCTCACTGTGTCCATGCCTCACTGTGCCCATGCCTCACTGTGTCCATGCCTCACTGTGCCCATGCCTCACTGTGTCCATGCCTCACTGTGTCCATGCCTCACTGTGCCCATGCCTCACTGTGTCCATGCCTCACTGTGCCCATGCCTCACTGTGTCCATGCCTCACTGTGCCCATGCCTCACTGTGTCCATGCCTCACTGTGTCCATGCCTCACTGTGTCCATGTCTCACTGTGCCCATGCCTCACTGTGTCCAACTGTCCATGCCTCACTATGCCCATGCCTCACTGTGCCCATGCCTCACTGTGTCCATGTCTCACTGTGTCCATGCCTCACTGTGCCCATGCCTCACTGTGCCCTTACCTCACTGTGCCCATGCCTCACTGTGCCCATGCCTCACTGTATCCATGCCTTACTGTGTCCATGCCTCACTGTGCCCATGCCTCACTGTATCCATGCCTTACTATGTCCATGCCTCACTATGTCCATGCCTCACTATGTCCATGCCTCACTGTGCCCATGCCTCACTGTGCCCATGCCTCACTGTGTCCATGCCTCACTATGTCCATGCCTCACTGTGTCCATGCCTCACTGTGTCCATGCCTCACTGTGCCCATGCCTCACTGTGGCTCACTGTGCCCATGGCTCACTGTGCCTATATCTCACTGGGCCCATACCTCACTGTGGCTTATTGTCCCCATGCCTCAATGTGTCCATACCTCACTGTGGCTCATAGTGCCCATGCCTCACTGTGTCCATGCCTCACTGTGCCCATCTGCATGCCTTACTGTGCCCATGCCTCACTGTGTCCATGCCTCACTGTGTCCATCTGCATGCCTCACTGTGCCCATGCCTCACTGTGTCCATGCCTCACTGTGCCCATGCCTCACTTTGTCCATGCCTCACTATGTCCATCTGCATGCCTCACTGTGCCCATGCCTCACTGTGTCCATGACTAGACTGACGTTTAACATAGGAGTCTACAGAAGGGGTGCCCAGGTTTGAAAAATCGGTGCTCCCCGGCTGCAGGTTCCCCGGACAACAAACTTTGCACACTTGTAGTGAAAGATTGGGGCTACATGTGTGCCAAGTTCCGGATCCAGAGGATCTACAACCGGCTGGTACCGGCTCCCCAAATCACTGGATAAATTGCCGTTTATCATGGGAGTCTATGAAAGGGGTGCCCGGCTTTGAAAAATCAGTGCCCCCCGTCCGAATGATGCCCGGAGCCCCGCTTTAAGCCAAACTTGCTTCCATTTGTAAAATGCCTTCAGGTTGTAGAATTGTAATTTCCAGCTGCTCCTCATGACGTCAGACATGGAAATGGGTATCAATTACCTCTGGACAGCGTGTAACTGAGAGCCCGGGACCATTTGCATTGGCCGAGCTCCTCGCTCAGCAGCCCATCTGTCCTCCTCCTGAGTAATCTCTAAACCATCTACTGACAGCCAGAGAGCCGCACTCGGTACAATGATGCTGCTGCTAAATATTGTCCTTTTCTTCGTCAATCTTCTGGAAAGCCTCCTCTCCTTCTTCCTCAACTCCTGCATTGTGTTCATTCACATAAAAGGCCTCAGAAACTGGATGAAGAAGAAGATGAGCCCTTCCGATCTCATCCAGCTGGTCATGGGAGTCACCAACCTTACCATGCGTGGGACCATGCTGGTGAACACCGTTGAGTTATGGCGTCCAATGTATTACCAAGAGAACGTCTTCCATACGATGGTCGTCCTCATCGCTTTCCACTTGTACTTCAACTATTGGCTCATTGCCTGGCTCAGTACCCATTACTGGACTAATATCACCAACCTAAAACATCGGACCTTTGTCTGGATAAAGAGAATCTTCTCGTCTTCCATCCCTCACCTCCTTTTATTGTCGGCCATTGTGTCTCTTTCCATCTCTCTTCCGTCCATTTGGTTTCTTGATGCCGGGGTCTCCGCTCAGAATTCCACTTCTCCTGGAATCTCCTTAACTGGCTTCAATTTTATCTCCCTGGCTTGTGCCACCATCTGCTTGTCCTTTTCCCTCATCCTCGTCTCCTTACTCATTACCACGTCCTCTTTATTATCCCATGTCCGGAAAATGAAGCAGAACGACCCAGGGCTCAGCAGTTCCAGGGTTCAGGCTCATGTCAGTGCCATGAGGACAATGATATTATTGCTTCTTCTTTCTGCCATCATCACCACGGCAGACCTTCTCATATTCAAGCCCCAGTCGTACTTCCCGGCATCGATATATCCTATTGCCTGGTTGGTATTGGCTTTCTTTCCATCACTGGAAGCTTCCATCATTATCCAGTCCAGCCCAAAGCTCAGGAAGATGTTTCTACAGATGTTCTGTGCTGAGACGTTAGAGAGGAACGAGGACCTCCAGAAGGAATGATTGGACCTCAGGATGAAGGGTACTCTGGAGGACCTCAGAAGAATGATTGGACCTTAGGATGAAGGGGACTCTGGAGGATCTCCTTCCAGGAATGATTAGACTTAGGATGAAGGGGACTCTGGAGGACCTCCAGAAGGTATGATTAGACCTTAGGATGAAGGGGACTCTGGAGGACCTCCAGAAGGTATGATTGGACCTTAGGATGAAGGGGACTCTGGAGGACCTCCAAAAGGTATGATTGGACCTTAGGATGAAGGGGACTCTGGAGGACCTCCAGAAGGTATGATTGGACCTTAGGATGAAGGGGACTCTGGAGGACCTCCAGAAGGTATGATTGGACCTTAGGATGAAGGGGACTCTGGAGGATCTCCAGAAGGAATGATTAGACCATAGGATGAAGGGGACTCTGGAGGATCTCCAGAAGGAATGATTAGACCTTAGGATGAAGGGACTCTGGAGGACCTCCAGAAGGTATGATTGGACCTTAGGATGAAGGGGACTCTGGAGGACCTCCAGAAGGTATGATTGGACCTTAGGATGAAGGGGACTCTGGAGGACCTCCAGAAGGTATGATTGGACCTTAGGATGAAGGGGACTCTGGAGGACCTCCAGAAGGTATGATTGGACCTTAGGATGAAGGGGACTCTGGAGGACCTCCAGAAGGTATGATTGGACCTTAGGATGAAGGGGACTCTGGAGGACCTCCAGAAGGAATGATTGGACCTTAGGATGAAGGGGACTCTGGAGGACCTCCAGAAGGAATGATTGGACCTTAGGATGAAGGGGACTCTGGAGGATCTCCAGATGGAATGATTGGACCTTAGGATGAAAGGGACTCCTGGTGGTGGAAGCACGGCATGAGATGATGAGGAGTCAGCTAAACCAGATCCTCTGAATGTGCAGCGCTTCCCTTGTTGGGGCCAATATGGATTCCACAGGTTATTTTCCAAATCAGTACAAGGCAGCCAGGCACATGCCAAACATCCATCCACTCTCGCTCAGTAAACAATCGAAGGGGTTGTCTTTTTGGAGATTTATTTTCTGGACTGTCAATGATCGGAGCAAACAAAGTCCCAAGAAGGAGGAGGTCCTGCGTGGCCACAGAGGACACACAATGACCTGGCTGAATGATGATCAAGAAAAAGTATGAGTGATAAGAAAGCTTTGTGTAACTGTCAGGGGTTAACGCCCTTTACGATTTTCCATTCCACCAACCCACGACAGCTTATCCGACACTCCGACAATCCAGCAGAAACTACCCATTCCATTCCCCAGAATAACGAGACACACAGCTCTGTTCTCTGGTTCCAAACTAATGAATACTTTTAATGGGAAACTCATGCTTGTTTTATACAGTTTAGAAACCAAATATTGACAATGACTCAACTCCACCCACAACATGACACAAGGAACTTCAATACACATTATTTTAGATAATGACATTCAGATGAGCTAATTACTAATCATTGCCCATATGTCCTGACTCCGCGACAAGCTGTTCTCATCTTATACACAATACACAGATGTCTGACCTTTAGAGGGTGCTCAGTCAAATTCACATCTTATCATCAATAGACTTTCACACAATACAGTGTCATTGGCATCACACAATGAAAGGTCTTTCAGAAGCCAGACTTAATTAGCACAATAGACAATAGAATGCAATCACAGCAAGCTTTTATCACTACAGCCAGGTAATTAACATCAATTAACATCTTTCAATTAACCTGTTGGGTTCGGAATGAACAACTTGTAATATTTCAAGATCTCCTGCAATACATGAATTATCATTACTGTCCCATCTCATGTAATCCGAGATATCATTTCTCAGTCATCCTATGCCCTTAGTGGACATAGGATGACCCTAGACCAGTGGTTCTCAACCTTCTAGTGCCGTGACCCCTTGATAAAACCATGCATGAACAGCCCAGGATTCGGTGACCCCTGGCAAATCATCATTCGACCCCCGAGGGGGTCCCGACCCCCAGGTTGAGAACCACTGCCCTAGACCCAAGAGTCATTGGTGAAGCTGGCACAGGAGTACCCCACATCCTTCAAACGTCTCTGGGTATCACGGGCCATTCTGTTACACTTTGAAATTAGAGAAGAAATGGTCAGAAATGTTTTAAAAAGTACTCACTTAAAGCGGATGGCCCCTTAAAAAAAATATTAAAAGCCAGCAGCTACGAATACTGCAGCTGCTGACGTTTATTATTAGGACACTTACCTGTCCTGGAGTCCTGCGGCGTCCGCAGCAGAGGACGAGCGTTCGCTCGTCTCTGTTGCTCCCCCCTTCATCCACGGTGAGGGAACCAGGAAGTGAAGTGCTCCGGCTTCACTGCCCGGTTCCCTACGGCGCATGCGCGAGTCGCGCTGCGCCCGCCGATTGGCTCCCGCTGTGTGCTGGGAGCCGAGAGTTCCCAGCACACAACGTGAAAAACCCGTCTTTTGCCCGGAAGTGGGTGCAAATACCTGTCTTTAGACAGGTATCAGCACCCCCCGCCCCCTGACAAATGTGACACCGGAGGGGAGGAGGGTTCCGATCAGCGGAACTTCACTTTAGGGTGGAGATCCGCTTTAATAATGGCAAATTCAGAGCATGGGGTGAAGGGCGGCTTAAATTACAAAGTGAGTGATATAAAGTTGGAATATCACTCTAGAATACAAAATAGAAATTGGGAATGGAAGGTAAAAAATTGCATTTAAAAATTACCGTTGTTTGTTTCTTTCCATAAAGGCTACACTGTTATTACCTCTACATGTTTCGCTGACAGCGGCTTCTTCAGGGGGAGTGCTGATCCCAACAGCCATGAATCACAACAACGTTTCTGTCGCTAGATCCCAAAGAAGTGCTAAAGTGGCCACAGAAGAGGCAATATTGTGCCAGGGTGTGCTGTGTTGTTGCTCAAATCTAAGAGGGGGGAAGACAGACTTTTCTCAGCGTGCAAATCTCAATGAATGGTTTACCAAGTTCTGGGGTAACAGGTATTGCAAGAAAGCTGTCCCACTGGCATCTTCATGGCTCCATGGCTACCTGTTACCCCATTACTTGGTAAACCATCAGTGGCGGCCCGTCCATACGGCGCCCCCCCCCCCCCCCCCAGGCAGTCCCCAAAAACACTAAAAGAAAATTAAAAAAACTTAAAATATATATATTTTTTTAAATGGCCCCTTAAAAAAAATTGATGAGAAGGTCCTCAAGTGCACTGTATTCGGGCGCCGGACACAGTGCCCTATGGGAAGCGCCTTATGTATGAAATCATGAGATTGCAGACGAGGCGCTTCATTTGCAGGATTTTGACCTGCCTTGTGGCGCAGCCCATCGCGCCACACAACTTCCGCCCGGTGCCCGTAGTATGTATCACTGCAGTCAGGTGCTTTGATTGACGTCGGCACCGCCCCAGGACATGGGCGGTGCTTTCCAATCCGAGTTATGACGTCAGTTCCGGGATTCCTTGTGCCAGTGATAAACCGGAAGTGACGTCAGCAGCTCCGCGGAACGCTCAGGCCCGAGCGGAGCACTCTGTACTGTCTGGAGAGGAGATGTCCCGGCACGCACTGCTGACCCACCAGCTGCCGATGTAAACCATCCATTTAGATTTGCATGGCAAGCAAATTTTGACATCCTCCACAGCACACATTGGCACCATATTGCCTCTGTAAGAGAACCGTTGGTTTACGTTGCGTGCGCAATGGACTGCATGCATGCGTAGGAGCGTGTCCCCTGGCATCAGACGGCCTATTTAAGGAAGACCCCAGATCCTTGCTGACTGGTCTTCAGCTGTGACCCGATATCCTGAACCCTGTTGTGATCCTGCTTGATACCTGTTGCTGAACCTGGCTTGCCTTGCCCCTGTTTCTGGACTCTGTCCCTGTTCTGATTAGTGGTTCCTGATCCTGGCTACCCATTTGACCCTGCTTCCGCCTGCTGCCTTGTGCCTCGTTGCCCGCCTGTTACCTGACCCGGCTATCCTCGTGGCCCTGCATCCGCTTCCTGTGTTGCTCCTGTTTACCCTCTGAGTGCCTGCGACTTCTGTCCTGCGACTCTCTGCGACTTCCTGCTGTAAGTCTTCCAGGGACCTAACAACATCTGACGGTCCCAGTGCCACTGTTCCAGCGGAGTGCCTCTTAACCCCCGGCTGATCCTTGGTGCACAGCTGTCTTCCGTGATCTGATGGTCCTCCTGCTCGTCCAGGCTCGTACCCCCTGCTGCAGGTTCTGTCCCTTGGTACCCTTTGTTCCACCTCCAGCGAGACCGGTGCTGGAGATACAAGAGAGGCCGACCTCGTCCCTCCAGGTATGTGACAGACTCTTCTGTGGCCACTTTAGCGCCTCTTTGTTCCTCTAGTCACAGAATCGTTGTGATTGGGATCAGATATTTTTGGATAGATATGGATGTGGCTTATTAACTCCTGGCAGCACTCCCCCTGAAGAAGCCGCTGTCGGCGAAACATGTAGAGGTAATAACAGTGTAGCCTTTATGGAAAGAAACAAACAACGGTTTTGTTTGCTGTTTATGAAAAATTAATTTGTGTTTTCTTTTTATTATGATTTTAATGTTTATGAAATAAAAAAAAAAGAAGCTTTTCATGTAATTTGTGTTGTCTTAGCACCGTAAAAATCCCACGTGTGTTCTGTCTGGAGTGTAAAAAAATAAAATAAAACGCCTAAAAAAAAATCCTCCTCTGTGTGTGAAAAAATGTAATTCAGGTTGTGGGAAGTAACGTATAAAATAATATATCGATGGTACATGACCCCTGACAGACGGTCCAAATTCGACTCTTCACTGAACAACACATGCTGGAGGAAAAGGTCATCTATTGCCTACTTGGAATTGCCCCAAGTTGATGCATTACTGACAGGGCCGCCATCAGGGGGATACAGGCAGTACACCTGTAAGGTGCCTAGGGCCCCATAATCTCCTATTGCCCATGGGCCCCATAATCTCTTATTGCCTGGAGGCCCCATAATCTCATATTGCCCATGGGCCCCATAATCTCATATTGCCCAGGGGACCCATAATCTCCTATTGCCCGGGGGTCCCATAATCTCCTATTGCCTGGAGGCCCCATAATCTCATATTGCCCATGGGACCCATAATCTCATATTGCCCAGGGGACCCATAATCTCCTATTGCCCATGGGGCCCCCATAATCTCCTATTGCCCAGGGGTCCCATAATCTCCTATTGCCTGGAGGCCCAATAATCTCATATTGCCCATGGGACCCATAATCTCCTATTGCCCATGGGGCCCCATAATCTCCTATTGCCCGGGGGTCCCATAATCTCCTATTGCCTGGAGGCCCCATAATCTCATATTGCCCATGGGACCCATAATCTCCTATTGCCCGTGGGGCCCCATAATCTCCTATTGCCTGAGGACCCCATAATCTCCTATTGCCCGGGGGTCCCATAATCTACTATTGCCTGGAGGCCCCATAATCTCCTATTGCCTGGAGGCCCCATAATCTCCTATTGCTCGGGGGACCCATAATCTCCTATTGCCCGGGGGTCCCATAATCTACTATTGCCTGGAGACCCCATAATCTCCTATTGCCTGGAGGCCCCATAATCTCCTATTGCCCGTGGGTCCATAATCTCTATTGCCCGGGGGTCCCATAATCTCCTATTGCCCGGGGGTCCCATAATCTACTATTGCCTGGAGGCCCCATAATCTCCTATTGCCTGGAGGCCCCATAATCTCCTATTGCCCGTGGGTCCCATAATCTCCTATTGCCCGGGGGTCCCATAATCTCCTATTGCCCGGGGGTCCCATAATCTCCTATTGCCCGGGGGTCCCATAATCTCCTATTGCCTGGAGGCCCCATAATCTCCTATTGCCTGGAGGCCCCATAATCTCCTATTGCTCGGGGGACCCATAATCTCCTATTGCCCGGGGGTCCTATAATCTACTATTGCCTGGGAGTCCCATAATCTCCTATTGCTCGGGGTCCCATAATCTCCTATTGCCCGGGGGTCCATAATCTCCTATTGCCCGGGGGTCCCATAATCTACTATTGCCTGGAGGCCCCATAATCTCCTATTGCCTGGAGGCCCCATAATCTCCTATTGCTCGGGGGACCCATAATCTCCTATTGCCCGGGGGTCCTATAATCTACTATTGCCTGGGAGTCCCATAATCTCCTATTGCCTAGGGGGCCCCATGAGTTGTCAGTCCGCCCCTGTATGTTAGACACAAGTGAACCGTTGTAACTATTGTGTTTCTATGTTCTTAAAGCGGGAGTTCACCCTAAATATGCGCTTTTCCATGTGATCCAGCATAGTGGCGTCAGCGCCAGTATGCTGCCCCACTTACTGTCTAATCTTCATTTTTGATTTATCTCCCCAGCGGGGGATGGCGCCTGTATAGCCCGTCACTGGTTCCGAAAATACCCGATTTAGGAGCTGACTGCGCAGGCGCCGTATTTCTCTGAGTCCTACGGCTTTGGCGCGTCACGCCCTCCAAAAAAAGCGGAAATAGGACTCGGAGAAATACGGCGCCTGCGCAGTCAGCTCCTAGGTCTGTGCGCAGGCGCCGTATTGCGCCGGAAATACCCGAGTCCTAAATCGGCTATTTTCGGAACCAGTGACGGGCTATACAGGCGCCATCCACCGCTGGGGAGATAAATCAAAAATGAAGATTAGACAGTAAGTGGGGCAGCATACTGGCGCTGACGCCCTATGCTGGATCACATGGAAAAAGAGTATATTTAGGGTGAACCTCCTCTTCAACCACTTGAGACCCGAGGCTTTGTGCGGTGATATCTGAATGATGGGGGCAACTACAGGCATCATTCAGATATCCCTGTCTTCAGCCGGCGATTCTGTGCACCAGAAGAACGATCAAAGCTCGATCGTTCTTCTAGGCAGCGGGAGGGGACGTCCGCCCACGCGAATCGGCCGGCACTCCTTAGGGAAGTATAGAAATGACTGGTGACCAGACGGTCACATTCATCTCTATGACCGTCGGAGGACCGGGCACGACGTGATGACGTCACGCCCGCTACCCGGAAGTAAACAAAGCCGCTATCGCGGCTGTCGGCAGGTGATTTTTTGTTTCGCCGATTTCATGCCTGTAAGCCTGTTGGAGAGATGTGGGGGGAGGGGAAGGACTTATTGACTCCGCCTCTCTCTATAAAGAGGACCTGTCACACGGATTCCTATTATAAGGGATGTTTACATTCCTTGTAAAAAGTGATAAAAAAAAATGTAAAAAAATGAAGTAAAAAAAAATAATAATAATAATAAAACATTTTTTTAAATGCCCCCTGCGTGAAGAAGCGAGCGCGCATGCAAGTCCCGCCCACATATGTAAACGCCGTTCAAACCCCACATGTGAGATATCGCCGCGTGCGTTAGAGCGTGTGCAACAATTCTACCACTAGATCTCCTCTGTATCTTAAAAATAGTAACCTGTAAAAAAAAATTAAACCGTCGCCTATGGAGATTTTTAAGTACCAAAGTTTGGCGCCTTTCCATGAGTGTGCGCAATTTTAAAGCGTGACGTGTTGGGTATCTATGTACTCGGCGTAACTTCATCTTTCACATTATACGAAAAAAATGGGCTAACTTTACTGTTTTGTTATTTTTTAATTCATGAGGCGTTTGAAAAATTATTGCGCGAATACCGTGCGAGAAAAAAAAGTTGCAATAACCGCCATTTATTCCCTTGGGCGTCTGCTAAAAAATATATATATATAATGTTCGGGGGTTCTGAGTAATTTTCTAGCAAAAAAAAAATTGTGATTTTTACATAAAGGAGAGAAGTGCCAAAATAGGCGCGGTAACGAAGTGGTTAAAGAAATGATGTAAGAATATACTTCACGCTATGTATGATCTGAACATTTTCAAATAAAAATGTATGGAGAAAATAAAATACTTCATCTTCTCAGACTGTCCCCTTCCCCCGTTCCCGTGGCCCCGTATTCCATTCCTCTCACTATACAAACACGGGCCGCCATGAAATCGCATACGGTGGTGATTTGCATGTTTCGTCTCTTCATCTCTCTCTGCACTGAATCATTTATTTTATCCCTTGACACTGATCTGCACAGCCTGACAACCCAACCTCTCCGACAACCAACACAAGAAGAATGTGGCTGGTCTGGGATCTGATACGACTCGTCACCGTTTTCCTCACCTTGGTGTCAGGCGTGACTCTGAACTCCTACATAGTCGCTGTGTATGTCTGGGAATGGAGGAGGAAAAAAGCCTTCAATGTGTCAGACAGAATCGTCCTCTTGTCGGCTCTCATTGGGATCGTCTACCAATCTTTTTCCTCTGTTGAACCCCTGAAGTTATTTTTCGAGTCGCACTCATCGCATGGCGGAGGGCTCACCGTATACGGCTTAGTATTCCGTCTCTTCCTGATGAATGAGAACCTCTGGAACACGGCTTGGCTTTCCCTCTATTACTGCCTGAAACTGGTTAGGCCGTGTACACACGGCAGAGAACCTCGACGGGCAGAACACATCGTTCCGCCCGTCGAGGTTCCCTGCCGGCCGTCGAAATCGGCGACCCGCCCGTCGGGAATGGCAACCAGCCATTCTTCCAGGCGGGCCATCGAGCAAATAGAGAGCGTGCTCTCTATTTCTGCTCGACGGGCTTCCCGGCGGGAAGCTCGCCGAGAGTGTACACACGGCCGAGGTCCTCGCTGGAATGCAGCTTCCAGCGAGGTTCTCGCTGGTTTCCAGCGAGAACCTCGGTCGTGTGTACACGGCCTCAGATGTTCCCACCGCATTTCCCTTCAGTTACAGAGAAGATTGTCCTCTTCTATCACCCCGATCCTCATCGTCTCCTTGGTGGGATTGTTCTTCATATCTCTTCCACTTCTCTGGACCTTACATGTACATCACAGAATAATCGGAGATCCCTCAGGAATGAATGATACCCTTCCGTATATCGGTATGGACGTCCGATACGTTCCCCTCTATATGGTTCTTGGTTCTCTTCTCCCGTTCCTTCTGACCTTCCTCTGCATTGGGCTCAGTGGGAGGTCCCTCCTGAGTCATGTCCACCAGATCCGTCACCATTCATCTCAGTTCAGCTCATCTCCACAACTAGAGGGTCACCTCCGAGCCGTCAGGACCATGATCCTCCAGGTCTGCCTGTGCCTGGCTCTGTATCTGGCCGGCATGATCACGTTCCTGTTCTCCCCGTACTTAGGAATGAGTGAGAAGGTTATTCTATTCATAATCATTATAAGTTACCCTTCTGCTCTGGCCGGTGTCTCCATCCAGGGGAACCCCAAGCTAAGAAATAGACCCCCGACCTAGATACAACCGTGTGAGGCAGAGGCGGCTCCATCCAGGGGAACCCCAAGCTAAGAAATAGACCCCCGACCTAGATACAACCGTGTGAGGCAGAGGCGGCTCCATCCAGGGGAACCCCAAGCTAAGAAATAGACCCCCGACCTAGATACAACCGTGTGAGGCAGAGGCGGCTCCATCCAGGGGAACCCAAGCTAAGAAATAGACCCCCGACCTAGATACAACTGTGTGAGACAGAGGCGGCTCCATCCAGGGGAACCCCAAGCTAAGAAATAGACCCCCGACCTAGATACAACCGTGTGAGGCAGAGGCGGCTCCATCCAGGGGAACCCCAAGCTAAGAAATAGACCCCCGACTTAAATACAACCTTGTGAGGCAGAGGCGGCTCCATCCAGGGGAACCCCAAGCTAAGAAATAGACCCCCGACCTAGATACAAGAGTGTGAGGCAGAGGCGGCTCCATCCAGGGGAACCCCAAGCTAAAGAAATAGACCCCCGACCTAGATACAACCTTGTGAGGCAGAGGCGGCTCCATCCAGGGGAACCCAAGCTAAGAAATAGACCCCCGACCTAGATACAACCATGAGAGGCAGAGGCGGCTCCATCCAGGGGAACCCCAAGCTAAGAAATAGACCCCCGACCTAGATACAAGCGTGTGAGGCAGAGGCTGCTCCATCCAGGGGAACTCCAAGCTAAGAAATAGACCCCCGACCTAGATACAAGCGTGTGAGGCAGAGGCTGCTCCATCCAGGGGAACTCCAAGCTAAGAAATAGACCCCCGACCTAGATACAAGCGTGTGAGGCAGAGGCGGCTCCATCCAGGGGAACCCCAAGCTAAGAAATAGACCCCCGACCTAGATACAAGCGTGTGAGGCAGAGGCGGCTCCATCCAGGGGAACCCCAAGCTAAGAAATAGACCCCCGACCTAGATACAACTGTGTGAGACAGAGGCGGCTCCATCCAGGGGAACCCCAAGCTAAGAAATAGACCCCCGACCTAGATACAAGCGTGTGAGGCAGAGGCGGCTCCATCCAGGGGAACCCCAAGCTAAGAAATAGACCCCCGACCTAGATACAACTGTGTGAGACAGAGGCGGCTCCATCCAGGGGAACCCCAAGCTAAGAAATAGACCCCGACCTAGATACAAGCGTGTGAGGCAGAGGCGGCTCCATCCAGGGGAACCCCAAGCTAAGAAATAGACCCCCGACCTAGATACAACTGTGTGAGACAGAGGCGGCTCCATCCAGGGGAACCCCAAGCTAAGAAATAGACCCCGACCTAGATACAAGCGTGTGAGGCAGAGGCGTCTCCATCCAGGGGAACCCCAAGCTAAGAAATAGACCCCGACCTAGATACAACCGTGTGAGGCAGAGGCGTCTCCATCCAGGGGAACCCCAAGCTAAGAAATAGACCCCGACCTAGATACAAGCGTGTGAGGCAGAGGCGGCTCCATCCAGGGGAACCCCAAGCTAAGAAATAGACCCCCGACCTAGATACAACTGTGTGAGACAGAGGCGGCTCCATCCAGGGAAACCCCAAGCTAAGAAATAGACCCCCGACCTAGATACAAGCGTGTGAGGCAGAGGTGGCTCCATCCAGGGGAACCCCAAGCTAAGAAATAGACCCCCGACCTAGATACAAGCGTGTGAGGCAGAGGCAGCTCAAGGCTTTGCAAGGCCTTAGGCAAAACCTAGACATGAGGCCCCACTAGGGTGACCACGTGTCCCGGACATGTTAGGCTTTGTATCACTTTTGCCTTGTTCTGCGCTAGGACAGAGATCCTCCTACGTTGGAGGGGAACCGGAGCTTCCTACTGGATCCTCTTGACCAGGGGTCTCAAAGTACCGGCCCGCGGACCAGTTATAAATGGCCCGCAGGCAGGGCGGGGGGTGCCGCGGAAGTGGGGGGGAGTAGATTTTCTTCACACGCAGAGTAGCACAGGAAGCGTCTGTATACTCTAAATAAGTTCACTTCTCTGTCATGTCCTCCCCATTTGCTTGTGATATCACTGGGAAGGACAAAAATGGGGGGGGGGGGGGAGCAGCCGCAGCGTGACATGACAGAGAAGTGAACTTATTCAGAGTATACAGACGCTTGTATACAAGTAAATGCTGACCTGTGCCCTCATGTACCCCGATTGTGCCCGCATGTTCCCCATGTGCCCCATGTACCCAGGGCCGCCATCAGGGGGGTACAGGCAGTACACATGTAAGGGGCCGGGAGGCCACCAGGGCCCCAGGTGGCAACCCCCCTTTTTTTTATAAAAAAAATACATTTTTATTTTATTGTTTTATTAAAGAGTTATTTTTTTTTTTTAGGGGTCTGGAGGTCCCCAGGGGCCCAGAGATTCCCAGGGACCCTGATGACAACCCCCCTTTTTTATAGAAGAAAAAAAATATTTTTTATATATTTTTTATTATATATATATATATATATATATATTATATTATTATTATTATTAACCACTTAAGGACCCCGCACGCACATATACGGCCACAGAATGGCACGTACAGGCACAAGGGCGTAATTTACGTACGTCCCCGCCTAAGTGCGGTTCGGGGGTCCCATCGGGACCCCCTCCGCGGCGTGCGGGGGGTCCCCCTGGCTCCGGGAGCGATCCGGGATCTGCGGGCGGATGTCGGCGAATACCCGCCCCCCGCGATCGCTCCCAGCCAATGGGAGCGCGCTCCCATCCTGTCAGTTCCTCCTCCTGTGTTTACACAGGAAGGAGGAAATGATGTCACCTCTCATCGCAGCGCTGTTTCCCAGCGCTGCTGATGAGAGAAGACATCACAAGTAAGTGTGCACCAACACAACACTGACAACACTCACATAGGCATATTAACCCCTTGTGATCGCCCCCCCCACCCCCCCTGTCACAGTGTCACTGAATGCAGTGATCTAATCACTGCATTTAGTGTCAGTGTGACAGGCAGTGTAAAAAACAGTTAGTGTTAGGTTCAGGATAGCCCCCCCACCCCCCCTAATAAAGTTTTAACCCCTGATCACCGCCCTAGTTACCCTTTCACTCCTATGCCAGCGTCACTAAGCGATCATTTTTCTGATCGCTGTGATTAGTGTCGCTGTTCCCGCTAGGCAGCTATTTTTTTTTATTGCGATTTTTTTTTTTACTAAAGACATGTGGCTAAATAAATTTTGGCCTAAATGTTTGACTAAAATTTAGTTTATTTGATTTTTTTTTACACAAAAAGTAAAAAAATAGTTTTTTTTTTCAAAAATGTCGCTCTATTTTTGTATATAGCGCAAAAAATAAAAATCGCAGAGGTGATCAAATACCACCAAAAGAAAGCTCTATTTGTGGGAAGAAAAGGACGCAAATTTTGTTTGGGAGCCACGTCGCACGACCGCGCAATTGTCTGTTAAAGCGACGCAGTGCCGAATCGCAAAAACACCTTGGGTCATTTACCAGCGTATTGGTCCGGGTCTTAAGTGGTTAAAGGGCCCAGAGGTCCCCTGGGCCCCATGTGTCAAACCCCCTTTGTTTATAAATGTTTTTGTTTATTTGTGTTGGGATTTTTGTTATAAATGTTTATTTCTTTTTAATAAATATATTTATTTCTTTTTTTATTAAAGGGCCCAGAGGTCTGTAAAGGGCCCCTCGCTCTCAATTCAGGGCAGCCCCCCTGCTTCTCAATTTCAGGCGTGCAGCACCCCCCCCCCCCCCCGGTTCTCTGCTCCAGGGGGCCCATGCCTGAAGCTGTGTAAGAGGCCCAAAATTCCTGATGGCGGCCTGCATGTACCCCATGTACCCTGATGTGCCCCAGTGCCCTGATGTGCCTTATGTGCCCCATGTGCCCTGATTGTGCTCCATGTGCCTGATTGTGCCTCATTGCAGTATTGTGTCCAAGTACCTGATGACCCTTTAAATGTATTGCTCTGATGTACCCTGATTGTTCCCATGTACCCATTCATGTCCCATTAAATGTCCATCCCCCCACCGTACCCCTTTTGTGCCCTGATGTTCCCCCACCCCCCCCATTTGCCCTATTGTACTCCATGTACCATTGTGCCCTCAATGACCTAATTATCCCGATGACCTCCATGACCCTGTAATGCCCCATGATGTACCCTGATTGTGCACATGTCCCCATCCTGATTGCCCATGGTATTGTTCGCTCCATGGACCACACCCACCTATGTGCCCCATGTACCTGAGTGTCCCTTATGTACCCATGTACTACCTGATGTGTGCCCCATATGTGCCCCTGATTGTTAACAATGTCCTTAGGCCCCGCCATGACACCCCTGCCCTTGTGGTGTCCCCCAGTATGTATGTGCAGCCATGTGCCCTGCCTGATATGTTGCCCTGATGTGCCCCATGTACCCTGTCTGAGTGCCTTTCCCTCATGCTCACCCTGATGTTGCTCACGCCCTGTGGCTGTGTACCCTGCCTGTGAGTACCATATGTTCCCCAGTGTACCCTGATGTAGGCCCACCCTGTACCCTCGATAGTGCCCAGTGCTCGGCCCCATGTGCACTGTCCTTTAAAGTGTCCCCCATGTGCCTTAGTGCCCATGTCCCTGATGTGCTGGGCTGCTGTACCCCAATGTGCTGTGTCCTGTGGCTGATGAGCATGTGCCCTGTCCTGATATGCGTGCGTGCCCTCAGCATGAAAGCCAAGAGCTACCTGTCAATCTCGAGATGTGCCTTGCCCAAGCCCCATAACCCCTGTGTGCTGGGGCTCTGACACCTGAAGTGCTGTGCCCTGGTGGTCGGTGCTT
>JAJQKJ010001341.1:0-82197 GCA_029574335.1 Rana kukunoris
GTCGGGTCAGCGTCGGCTTTTTCCGTCGCTTACGTCGTTTTACTAACTCGTTCGCGAATAGGGCATTGCGTAGTGACGATCATGCCGTTTTGACGTCGGTTTCAACGACGCGCTTTCCGACGTGAGCTGGAGCATGCGCACTGGGCTTTTTCCCCGGCCGGCGCATGGGCAGTTCGATCGAAGCGCGGGCGCGCTTAATTTAAAATACAAGCCGGCCCCTTTGAATTACGCGGCCTTACGCTGGCCCATTTACACTACTCCTCCGCAAACTACGGAGCAAATGCATGGAGAGAATACGGCACTTGCTCTGTTACGTTGCGGCGGCGTAGTGTAAATGACTTACGCTACGCCAGCGAAATTATATGAGAATCTGGCCCTTTGTGTGTAAATGAGGAACGTTTAACCACTTAAAACACTAAACATTTTTTAAAAATTTTTAATTACTTAGAACCCTCAAACATTATATACCGTATTTATCGGCATATACCGCGCACTTTTTTTCCCCTTAAAATAAGAGGAAAATCTTGGGTGCACGATATACGCCGATACCCGCTTCCCGCGCTCAGTTTGAACTGAGCCGCCGACATATAACGAGTGCAGTACACTCGGGTACATTCGGCCAGGCTCTGCTTCGCTCGTGCTCAAGCATAAACGTCACAGAGCGTGAGCACGAGCGAAGCCGAGCCTGGCCGAATATACCCGAGTGTACTGCACTCGGTATATGTCGGCATAGGCGTTCAAACTGAGCGCGGGAAGCGGGTATTCGATTCGAGACAGCGCTGGAGAAGCCGGGAAGACACCACTGGAGCCAAAGACGTACGCCGGACCAGACGATGGACACCGCGCAAGACACCAAAACTGTAAGTACTAAAAGTACTAAAAGTTTTTTTTTACAGGTCCACATTAGGGGTGCGCGCAATACCCCAATAAATACGGTTATATATATATATATATTTTTTTTTTTTTTGTAGAGACGTTAGATAATAAAATGGTGGTTGTTGCAATATTTTATGTCACACTGTATTTGCGCAGCGGTCTTTCAAATGCAATTTTTTGGGAAAAAAGTTATTTACTTAATCATAATAATAAAAAAAATAACCAGTAAAGTTAGCCCAAATTTTTTTGTATAATGTGAAAGATTTTACGCCACGAGAATCGTGAGAGAATCGTGTTCTTTATTTTAAGCAAAAAAATTGTGATTCTTATTTTGGCCAGAATTGTGCAGCTCTACTGCCTATAGTATTCTAAGTAAACCTGCCCAAAGAAGCAACTAGATTAAATATTTATAGGTGTGCTGTGTAAAGGGAAAACACATAACAAACATATAGGCCCAGATTCACAAAGCACTTACGCCGAAGTATAGCACATTACGCCGACTTAAGTGCAAATGTACGCCGGCGTATGTGTGCGCCAGACCCACAAACCAACATACGCCTAAAAACTTGCCACCCTACGCCGACGCAGCTTACACACGCCGGCGTAGCGTGGGCGCACATATGGGCTGGACGCATGTTGCTGCTCCCATTGATTAGGCATTCAAACGTGCAAATTAGGGAAATACGGCGATTCGCGAACGTGAGTGCGCCCGACGCATGCTATGCGAGGTGGGCGTAAGTTGTACATCCGGCATAAAGTTATTCCCCATAGATGAGGTGCAACCCGGCAACAGACATGCAAAGGTCTGCACCAGGGAACACAAGCCTGTGTATTCTGCGTTGAACGTGTCTGGCTGGGGATACGTTAAGTTCAGGGCGTACGTGGTGATCCAGGATAGCTTAGGCAGTTGTGCCGGCGTGGTTGTGAGCAAGCGCATAAGGGTGCTGTGCATGCGTCCACGTCACGGCAACGTCACGGCACATGCGCAGTTTGTGATACGCCGGGCGTTAAAACACTGCACCATGCTCGGACCATCATTTGCATGGGGTCACGCCCACTTCCACCTACGCCGGCCTGCGCCTTCGAAACCCACGCCACGTTGGCGCAGCGTTGGGTGCACTGGCTTGCTGAATGCAGTGCTTGCCTCTCCGCGCTACGTTGGCATGGCGTACGGCATTTGCACTACGGCGGCGTAATGTGCGCCCATCTCTCTGTGAATCTGGGCCATAGTATGGATTTCTCAAATGTGACTGCAAAAGTGGAAATGTACTTTAAATTGCTGATACTGCTTGTATAAAATATTTAAATACTTTGATGTGCATAGTCTGAACACAGGTTCACTGGTATATTTTATGCATTACCAAGAGTTCTTGTCAAGCTTATAGCAGCATTAGGGTAGGTGGGGTCCCCTAGTACACTGAGTTTGGGTACCCCAACAGAGCTGGTTCAGGCCAGGTAAGAGGGATCATGGCCATAACCTAAAAGAAAATTGTAACCGATTATTCTTTAGGAACTCACCAGTCGCTATGCTACTTGTTGATGATTCCTAAAATATTCAGTGTGGGTTTTCCATCAATATTTCTTTCCACCACTAATTTCTAATTTTCTTTCTTTTTAATTTCAGTTTAGTTTTACCTTCAGCTGAACTTGGTATAACAGTTTTCCAAATCTTTATTCTGTCTGGATTGTAAATGAATCGCACCATATAGGGTACAAAGGCCTAAGTTCATTAACCACTAGAGCGCCGCGCTATAGACAAAAGACGTCCACAGCGCGGCTCTCAAGTGCCGGGTGGACATCTTTGGGTGGCGCGCAGCGGGTAAACACTGTGCCGCCGCATCGCTGAGGATCCGATGTGTGTACCTGGCGGCCGCGATGTCCGCCGGGTCCATGCGATTGGCCGTGACACAGCAGGGACGTGGAGCTCTGTGTGTAAACACAGAGCTCCACATCCTGTCAGGGAGAGGGGAGACCGATCTGTGTCCCTTGTACATAGGACAGGGCCGCCATCAGGGGGGTACAGGCATTACACCTGTAAGGGGCCCGGGGTCCCCAGGGGCCCAGATGGGAACCACCCTAAAAAAAAAAAAAAAAAATGTTGTCCCCAGGGGCCCGGATGCCACCAAGGGCCCCAGATGGCAAGCCCTTGTTTTATAAACAAATATATATTTTTTAAAACAAAATATATTTTTTTAATATATTTTTCTTTTTTTTTTATTAAAATGCCAATTTTTTTTCTTTTTTTTTTTTTAGAGGTCCGGAGGTCCCCAGGGCCCCGGATGGCTACCCCCTTTTTTATATATATTTACCTTTATTGCTTCTTTTTGTAAAGGGCCCCCCCCGCTTCTCAATTCGCGGCAGCAGCCCCCCCCCCCCTGCTTCTCTATTTCATCATGCGGCAGCACCCCCCCCGGTTCCCTGCTCCAGGGGGCCCATGCCTGAAGCTGTGTAAGGGGCCCCAAATTCCTGATGGCGGCCCTGCATAGGGACACAGATCGGTCACCTCCCCCAGTCAGTCCCCTCCCCCCCCCACACAGTTAGAACACACCCAGGGAATACATTTAACCCCTTCTTCACCCCTAGTGTTAACCCCTTCCCCTGCCAGTCACATTATACAGTAATTAGTGCATTTTTATAGCACTGATCGCTGTATAAATGTGAATGTCCCAAAATTTGTGTCAAAAGTGTCCAATATGTCCGCCGCAATATCGCAGGCCTGACAAAAAAAAATTGCAGATCGCCGCCATTACTAGTAAAAAAATAAAAAAATAAAAAATAAATCATAAATCTATCCCCTATTTTGTAGGCGCTATAAATTTTGCTCAAACCAATCAATATACGCTTATTGCGATTTCTTTTAACAAAAATATGTAGAAGAATACGTATCAGCCTAAACTGAGGAAAAAAATATGTTTTTTTTTTCAAAATTGGGATATTATTATTAGGGTTGTCCCGATACCCCACTTTTGTAGGACCGAGTACAAGTACCGATACTTTTTTTCAAAAAGTCGCCAATACCGAATAACCGATACTTTTTTTAAATGTGTCCCCAAATGCCAGCTATGTCCCCCACATATGCAGCCATGTCCCTCACATATGCAGCCATGTCCCTCACATATGCAGCCATGTCCCCGAAGCCATGTCCCTCCATCCAGCCATGTCCCTCCAGCCATGTCCCCCAGCCATGTCCCACACATATGCCAGCCATTTCCCCCCCAGCATGTCCCCCACATAGCAGCCATGTCCCCCCACCATGTCCCCCACATATGCAGCCATGTCCCCCGCAGCCATGTCCCCGCAGCCATGTCCCTCCAGCCATGTCCCTTCAGCCATGTCCCTCACATATGCAGCCATGTCCCTCCAGCCATGTCCCTCATACCTAGCCGCCGAAAGCCGCCGCACGGAGAACATCACAGCATTCATTTGAATAGCTGTTTTGCCCGCGCGTATAGACACTCCCCCTTGCTCGGGATTGGACAGATCACGATCACCCATCCAATCCCGAGCAAGGAGGAGTGTCTATACGCAGCGGGAACACTACAGCTATTCAAATGAAAGCTGTGATGTTCCCGCACGCTGTTTAACCCATGCGGCGGCGGCGGCGGCGCAGCAGCGCGGGGGGGGGGGGGGGGGGGGAGTATTCTATTTAGGTATCGGGGGTATTTGCAAATACTTGGTATCGGTCCCAATACCGATACTGGTATCGGGACAACCCTAATTATTATAACAAAAAGTAAAAAATATTGTCTTTTTTTTTCCAAATTTCTGTCTTTTTTTGTTTATAGCGTAAAAAATAAAAATCGCAGAGGTGATCAAATACAACCAAAAGAAAGCTCTATTTGTGGGGGAAAAAATGATAAAAATATAATTTGAGTACAGTGTTGTATGACCGCGCAATTGTCATTCAAAATGCGTCAGCTGAAAGTTGAAAGCTGAAAATTGGTCTGGGCACGAAGGGGGTTTAAGTGCCCAGTAATGAAGTGGTTAATGCCGAAAGCACACCGGGCGTCTAGCCCCAATGCATGTGATTTTGCCGTATTTGTGCGGGTGGAAAGCACAGGCACACTATCCAACCCTATAAGAAGTTTCCTATAGCTGCATAAGGCTTCTGGACATGCACATTCTTACATGCAGGTGTAAAGTAATTTGTTTACTGCTCTTATATTCTCTTATCGCATTAACACATCAAAACAGGCTAATTTAGCAAAATGTTAAGAGTTTGAAAACTGATATTGAAGCTGTAATGTGAAAGGCCTACTAAATCATTATTGTTATGTTGAGAGTCAAAATATGGAAATGCAGTGACCTCTAGTGGACTCAGGAGGGAGGACTTGTTTTGTTATGTAGCTATGACTTATACAGGCATACCCCACTTTTAAGTACACAATGGGACTAGAGCATATATGTAAAACGAAAATGTACTTAAAGTGAAAAAATACATTTTTTCACTTCTAGGGTGTAGTGGGGGGATCAGGGACTGTAGTGGGGGTGTCAGGAGCTGTAGTTGAGGTCTCAGGGGTGTAGTGGAGGTGTCAGGGGGCACACTGGAACAGGGCGGGCAATGCTATCGGAGCTTCAGCTCCTTCTAACTGCGGCTGCAAAATGTCTGTACAGTTCTTGTAAGGCACTTTACATACACTCACAGGTATGTCCTTACTCACGAGTGTATGTAAAGTGACTGTACTTAAAGAGGGGATGCCTGTACTAGCTATACACACATGGAATTCCCTTATTCAGCCTGCAGGTTGTATTTTGGCAACTAGCACCCACAGTAGTCTGAATACCTCAAATGTAACTACAGTTGATAGGATGCAGTTCAAGCCATGTATGGCCAACTTAAAATGATTGTAAACCTTAGACATGAAATATAAAACAAAGCCTATCCCTCTATAGTGTGTACTTGTCTCCATCGAGAGGACTGAGTGTCATTTCTCTTTTGCTGCCTCGTAACTTTTCTATCAGCATGAGTCACTTTTTTAACAGTTTTTCCTGACACCAAGAGGTAAAAGGGTGACAGGGGAGGGGCCTCCAGCCTCACACAGCCTGTGATTGACAGCCTCAGCTTTGTTCTTATGTGCTGTGTGAAGGAGAGTGTGTACCATCCATCCAATACACTCTCCGTGAGCTTGGCAGAGTGTATTGGATGTATATAGATTTCTTTCAGCTCCCCCTGTTTTCTTTAGTGTTACTAAACCCAGGGCCCTGCATTCACTATAGCTGGCCTCCCACAGTATACAGAACATTTTAGTAAATTTAAACTGCTAAATACCTTTTTCCATCTGCAGTATAAAGCAGACTTGTGACGTCTATCATTGTCTGGTTAAAGCTTGTAGGAGCAGTTTTAATTCTCCTCTGACTGGCTAATGTACTGCTAACTCTCTGCCTGGACAGTGCTGATTGGCCCTGTGCTGATCACATGCACCCTCCCAAAAAATAAATAAAACTCTAGCTATGCACACCAAACTGAGCCTTCAAGGCTCTGTTCTATCAGCAGGTGGATTGGGGACTGTGTAAGAAGGGGAGGATCAGAGAAAATAGGACCAAACAGCCTTTTTTACACAATGCAGAGAATTAACACCTTAGGTTCCACAGTGAGTACAACAAGTATGCTTTATTGCATATGTAGACGGATTTTACTGTTGTGGGTTTAGTAACGCTTTAAGCTTAGAAAAGCTGTAGAAATTCTGCACTTTGAATGACTGTAGAGAAGAGGTGACAGCAGATAAAACAGGTACAGCTTGTGGAGGGACTTGTTTAATCTCTGTCTATCACCTGAGCCCTGACATTATACTGGGTATATGTAAGGGTTCACAATCCCTTAAAGGGGGTACTTTAATTTAAGAATTCCTTTTAGCAGATATGTCACATCAGAATACATGTGTCAAGGTGCACTTTTTTAGATCTATTACATTTTGTATAGTCTCCATTTGATTTGAATGGCAACACATCAAATTGACAACATACAGATTGTTTTCATGATAGATGGCAATCCAACTCATTGGTGAGAACAAGCTCTACTGAAGACAATGGGGGACATTTATCAATCTGTCGCACAGTTAGGTAATACTAAATAGCAGCAGTGGGGCAGATCTGAGACAGATTTATTATACTTAGGCGGCTTATTTAAAAATTTCCCCCTCAGGTAATTTTTATTTTCTTCTACATTCCTCTAGATATAAGCAGTAAATGCTTGAAGGGTTAGTTCACTTTTTTTTAGAAAAAATGTAAAGCTAAACACTAGACACCCTTTTTGCCCCCATTCCTTTCCACTTACTTACTCTTTGGGTGATGAGCTGTCAGTGCTCATTCTGTCAGTGCAGTGGTCTATGAATTTGAAATCCCAGCTCTTCTGCTTCTTTCTGTTATGCTCTGTTCTGGTACTGACCAATCAGAATCGCTCTGATCCATCCTGGAAACGCTTGTTTACACTACAACGTTCACAAGCAGTGGAATGCGTTCCTGTGTCTACATACTCCGTCTTAATCGGTACGACCCTGCATCTGCAGCGCAGCACCGATTTCTGTACTACTTTTTGCGATTTCAGCCTAAAAAATCGGGACTGACAAGTGGGACTGAAATCTGCAAGTTCAGCAAAACAACTCGCATGGCTTCCCTCCTGCAGTCCAGTGAGGACTTGGGCTAAACATACTGCTAAATTTAAGAATTCTCTCAGAACCTACCGGAACAATCTTCATGTCTGCATCCTAGACCCAGGCTGTACACAAGGCCTAGACTTCCTGCACTAGGCCTTGCCTCCTCCTGGAAGTAAACCCAACTTCTTGCATTGCTTATTTGTAAAATGGCAGAGGACCGGTGGCCACAGAAGATTCTGGTATCTGACAGTTGAATAACTGGGTGGGGCATATCACTAGAAGTGGGCAGGACTTAGGTTTGACCAGACATAGAGCCTCTGAGGGGAATTTACAAAGACTGGAGAAACTGTGCATGGCAACCAATCAGCTTCCACCTATTATTTTCAAAGCTTTATTTTTTATTAGGCTGCTTTCATACTTAAAGTGCCAGTCGTTAGCGGTAAAGCGCCACTTGTTTTAGCAGCGATTTACCGCTGTTTACACTTGCTTCTGTGCCACTTTTTGGCTGCAAGCAGGGCGCTTTTATCCCCAAAAAAGGGGTTAAAAACTCCTGTGTTGTGGCACTTCCCATTCATTGCAATGGGCAGAGGTATTTTGAGAGCGCTGTATACATCCAAAGATGCTACTTGCAGGACTTTTTCTAACGTCCCACAAGCGCATCGCCTGGGTGTGAAAGCACTCATTGCAATAAATGGAAGGCAGTTTTTAGGCGCTTTACAGGCGTTATTTCTAGCACTAAAACGCCTGAAAATTGCGTGAAAGGTGTCTTACAGGTAAAAATGCAATTTAATTAACTACTTCCGAACCGCTCACTGCACATATACTGCGGCAGGGTGGCCTGGCTATGAGAAACAATGTACCTGTACGTTGTTTGCAACTCCTGAGCCTGGGGCGCGCAAGTGCTGCCGGTGACCAGCTCCTAATGTGATTTGAGACAGCGGGAGCCCATCAGGTGGTCCGGCGGCCACGATCGATGTCAGCCTCCCGCAATCTTTTAGAGTAAACAAGGAAGACCGTAGTTCTGTCAGAGAGGAAGAGAAGGATCTTGTGTTCCTGCTGATCAGAGAACACAGATGTCTGTCTTCCTCCAGTCAGTCCATCCCCACACAGTTAGAAAGCATTCCCTAGGAGCACACTTAACCACTTTCCTGCCAGTGTCATTTATACAGTGACAGTGCATTTTTATAGCACTGATCACTGTATTGGTGTCACTGGTCCCCAAAAAGTGTCACTAAGGGCTCATTTACACTTGCTTCGGCTTAAACACACATAACAGCTAGTTTACACTTGCTTCAAAATAAGGATTTGGACAGGCTTTGTAAAAGCTCTCTGAATTAGGGTGACCAGACATCCCCGGTTTCAGGGGACAGTCCCTGAATTGAGGACACTGTCCCCAGACCAATTCTGTCCCCAGTTTTGTCCCCAGATTTGATTTTAACAGGAGCTGGGGCAATTTTCAAAGACAGTCAGTGCAGAATAAAAAAAATAAACTGAATTACACACTCCCGCTCCACCACTCCTACTAGCTTAGGGGGGTGTATTTTTCCATTATCTGTGCCCCTTTCTGATGATCATGTGCTGGTCATACCCATGCCCATGCCCATTCAGCTCCACTCACACGTTCTTCTGCCTTGACTCAAATCCCGGCCAGCCACCTGCCTGCTTATCTCCTTGCCTTCCCTGGCAGATCAATTTTCTATCCTCTCCCACCCAGTAGTAGAGTGAGAGTTGAGAGGTTATGAAGCGGGTGGCGGCGGTGATGGGCAGAGAGAGGCAGCTGAGCTCAGCTGATGGTATCCAGCCAGGGCAGCCATCATACATCATACATTTTGGGGCCCTTACACAGCTTTAGGCAGGGCCCCTCTGGAGCAGCAGAGAACCGGGGGGTCTCCTCTCTCCTGCCGTGAGATGATAAGCGGGGGGTTGTGGTAACGAAAGTGTCATCTCTTCTTTTCTCTCTCCTGCCGCGAGATGATAAGTGGGACAGGGGGTTGGTGCTGACGGACAGAACAAAGTCAAATCAAGTCTTCTCTTCTCTCTCTCTGCCGCGAGGTGCTAAAGTCAGAAGAAAAAAAACAAGGTGGGGGGGATTGGGGGCGGTAGCCTGCCGTGCATTTCTAAAAGTGGGAGGGTCAATGTAAACAAGGCAGTTCGCCGTTCTGTCAGTATGGAAGACATTGATCCTTTGTTCCTGCAAAGGTACAGGGATCTTTGCCTTCCCTTAGTAAAAGCACCTCCCCCACAGTGAGAAAACACTTGTTAGGCACACATTTAACACTTTGATTACCCTAGATGTTGTTCCCTTCCCCCAGCCAGTGTCATTAGTACAGTGACAGTGCATATTTTTAGCACTAATCATTGTATTAGTGTCAGTGGTTCCCACAAAGTGTCAAAAGTGTCACTTAGTTTCTGATCTGTCCACTGCAATATCACAGTCCCGCTATGAGTTGCTGATTGCTGCTGTAGCACCTGGGTACTTTATGGTACCGGTGCTAGTTAAATTTAGAGGGAGATCAGAGTGTAGTGAAAGTCTGATCCAAACTGTTATGTGCAAAACAGGGTCTCTGTCTCAGCTTGGCTGTGCTGCGGGCTCATTCTGTTGCGCTGGGGTGTTCTTCCAACCCCGGTGCTGCAGGTGGCAGCAGTGGAGTCAGGGTTTAGGTGCTCTTTCCCAGCAGCCAATCAGGAGGGTTTGACCTTGCTGTGCATGCTGGGGAGGCATATGCCATTGGTTCTGGGTGTTCTTCCAGTGCGGCACCCACCTTTAGGGTGACTGCACCACGGCGTCCCAGCGTTATGACCTACCTGGCCAGGGCGTGCGTGCCACGCGTTGTTCCTGGTTCCGGGACCCTGCTGGTCCGGAATGTTTGAGCAGCGATGGGGACCCAGTGATTGACTGGGTTGCCACTTTTGAAGATCCCAAGCTCTATTGCTGTTCGGTGGGAAGTACGTCTGAGGAACGCCATTGAGAGGCTGGTGGTCCAAAAGGGCCTCGACAAACTACCGGGGATCACAGGTAGCCGGACACTGAGGGATTGATCACCTGTCAGTCGGTACCTGGGTGGCGTTAAGAAGAAGATCGACGCATGATTCTTTCAAGTAGAACTAACTCCGTAATTCAAACCAGAGAGGGCCTGTGGCAGAGGTTTCTCCCTGAGGAGGGTCTGTGGCAGAGACTTTTCCTCACAAAGGTTCGAGCGATACTCCGGCTGCCAGGTCAGTAAGAGAAGCCTGTCAGGGTACACTATCCCCACTCAGGCAGGAGTGGTGCAAAGAGGTGTTACACTTGGGAGCAGCACTGTTTCCCCATTGATACGCCTGAATCTGCTGTTCATCTTTCTTTTTCAACTTTACTTTCCTTACCACAAGTTTTATTGTTTTTATCTGGCTAGGTAATAAAGAGCACAGCAAAGAGCAGCTGTTGCAGACATTCCTTTACTTCTACTTCATGTAATATGCATCATCCACCCCTAGGAATTCGGAAGAGCCACATGGTAAATGTGCCACCCAAACAACCAGCAGCTCCTCCGGGGGTAATGCTACACTGCCATTAGTAGTCCCCAGATTTCGTTTGAAAAATCTGGTCACCTTACCCTACTGCCCATGGATGGATTGAATCTCAGGCCTGTCCATGCTGAACCAGGTGAGGTTTCATCCTTCTATGGCCGGCTATAGATTGTAAGATTCGAGAGGGCTGATATTGTGCGATTTGCTGGGTGCTCAGTGTGTCCCTGTACCTTCAAGAAGGGGTGGGCTCCCTTCAGTTCCCGTGACCTCCACCTATCCATCAGAATACATAAGCTAGAGATAGGACCACAGATACCAGGGTGCCGTGACAGGGCTCTGTGGCTTACACATGTATTTGTATGTGTGCAGACTGAACCCCTGTTTTTAACCACTTCCCGCCCAAGGTACGTTTTATGACGTACTGGACGTTCATTGGGGAGATCTGAATGACGGGTGCAGCTAGAAACATCATTCAGATATCGATCTTTTCAGCCGGTGATTCTGTGCACCATAAGAATGATCATAGTGGCAGTTCCACCATTTTATCGTCCTTATAGGCGACGTCTCCCCCTCCCGCCGCCATCCGTTGCTTCTCCGGGCTCTCCTGTGCCATCGGGGACCTGGAGAAACGATCTGCCGGCGCCGGGTGGGAAGCATAGAGATGACTGGTGACCAGATGGTCTATGACCGTTGGTAGCCCAGGCGCGACGTACCCAGAAGTAAACAAAGCCGCAGTCGCAACTGTCGGCATGAGATCAGTAAAGATCAGTGAATTGTTTCTCTCACGATCCCATGCTTTCCAGCCCGGAGGAGAGATGTGAGGTCTTATTGACCCTGCATCTCTCCATAAAGAGGACCTGTCACAATAGATTCCTATTACAAGGGATGTTTACATTCATTGTAATAGAAATAAAAGTGATAAAAAAAAAAAAATTAAGTAATATAAAAATATATATATTTTTTTTAAAACGCCCCTGTCCCGGTAGCTCGTGCGCAGAAGCGAACACACACATAGGTCCCGTCCACATATGTAAACGCCATTCAAACCACACGTGAGGTATCGCTGCGTATGTTAGAATATCATCAACAATTCTAGCACTGGACCTCCTCTGTAACTCTAAACTGGTAACCTGTAATAAAAAATTAAGCGTTGCCTATGGAGATTTTTAAGTACTGAAGTTTTGTGCTATTCCATGAGTGTGCACAATTTTAAAGCATGACATGCTAGGTATATTTTTACTCAGCATAATATCATCTTTCATCTTATACAAGAAATGTTATTTAATTGCAAAATATATGAATAGTTTATACTATAAAAAAAAAATTGCTGTGCGCCGCTAAAGTGTTGACTTGAAGAAAGGGTAGCGACCCTAATTATAGAAATTCCTGTGATAAATAAAATACATTTATGTTTCAATAAAATCACGTAAAATGAAAAAGTTGTGTCTGGTGACCGGGTCTCTTCATTGGATATTTAGTGAAAGCAATAAAGAGTAACAATCCTATGTAGGGACAAACCTACAACTAAACAGAAATATAGGCCCGGATTCACATACCTTGGCGCATATTTACGCCACCGTAGCACATCTTCTTTACGCTACGCCGGCACAACGCAGAGAGGGAAGCACGGAATTCACAAAACAAATGCTCCCAACTCTGCGCCGGCGAAGCGTATATTCCTAGGCGTAAGTCAGCGTAAGTGGAAGTGGGCTGGAAGTGGGCGTGATACATTTAAATGAAGCGTGACCCCATGCAAATGATGTGCTGAGCTTCAGACAAGTACTTGAAAATGAAGCATGCGTATGCATCCCAGTGCGCATGCTCACAATCACGTCAAAACAACTGGCTGAGATACGTCGAATCACTGCCTACGACGTGAACGTAACCTACGCACAGCCCTATTCACGTACTACGTAAACGGCATAAACTTCGACAGCGTTCGTTCCCTGGTCCATACCTTTGCATGAGTTGCGCCTCCAATATGGGGAATAACTTTACGCCGGACGTAACCCTTACGCAAATCGCTTAAAACATGCGCCAGGCGCAAGTACATTGGTAAGCCGGCGTATCTCCCTCATTTGCATATTTGCATCGAAAATCAATGGGAGTGACAAATGCGTCCAGTGTAAATATGCGCCCAATATACGCCGGCGTAGGCAAGTTGCGTCCGTCGGATGAAGTCAGTTTTTTGACATATCTTAGTTCTATGGGTACGGCGCATATTTGTACTTACATGGCGTATCTCGAGATACGTCAGTGTAAGTGCTTTGTGAATCCGGGCCATAGAGTTAGGGCCGCACTTTACAGAGGAGCCTTGGGGGGTGCTGCGGTTTCCACATAAATTTACAAATGAGTGCAACAAAAGCCTCTGTTGTTACCCTGAATTGTTAGATGGGACAATTTGTTTGTTTTGCTGGTAAGTCTGCTGGAAAAAATGTTGCCTGTATTGTGGAATCTCCTTCCATTTGCAACCATAAAAAGACAGAGCGGCGCACAGGCCTAGCGCCTTACCCTAAAACCATCACTTTATCAATATACAAAGTTTTAAGTAGGGATGAGCTTCGTGTTCGAGTCGAACCCATGTTCGTCTCGTACACCGTATGTCGAATGTCGAACACCGTATATCAAATTGTGAATGTTATGGGCTGTTTGCGTCAAATTTGAATGGCGCGTCATGGCCCAGAATTCACTGCGGCATCGCAGTGCATTGCTGGCTGATGATTGGCCAAGCATACACTATTAACCGCATGCTTGGCCAATCACAGGCCAATTATGCCTCAGGGGATTTAGTACACGCCCCACACTATATAAGGCCGTCTGGAACTTGGCCTTGTGTAGTGTGTTGCGGCATTGGTGAAAGACAGAGAGAGAGACAGTGTCATTTCAATTGAGTTAGATAGAGCAGGCAGGCGAGTCAGTTAGCTGTTAGTGTGTAGAGGATATATATGCATCCCAGGTGTTGTTGTATATATATTTATACACTGTATTCAGTTTAGCTGACAGGTAGGCAGGTAATTGTGCTAGCTGCAGTATTTTCACTTAGTGTACTGTGTCCTTTGCACAGTGTGCACCTAAAGCTTACCTGAATACAATTTCCGGTGTTCCCATACAAATACAGGCAGGGATATATATACACATCCCAGCTTTGTGCAGCTACATCTCCCTGCAGGCCATTAGTATGTCTGGAAGGATAACGAGGCACAAGCCAATAAAGGAGGGCAAGCAGGCTCTGTGTCTAGAGGCAACAGTGCTGGCTGTGGACACAGTGCATCCTCATTAGCACGTAGCCATGGGACACCCTTGTCCTTTTTTTCGGCAGCTGGCCACGTTGAGCCGCAAAATGCCGAAGACTTGGTAGAGTGGATGACCATGCCTTCCTCACCCCCCTCATTCTCTCTCACCCAGACTCAGGGTACTTTGTCTGGCAAAGCAGCTGCCAATGCGGCCTCTTCCCTCTTTCCTTAATGGCATCAGTCACTCCTTCGCTAGCCCCACCATGTCCTCCTGAGGAGTCCCCTGAACTGTTTGAACACAGTGTTGGGTACATGCACAGCGTTTTGAAGGCTTTGATAATGGTACCCAGCTAGAGGAAGGCAGTAACGTGAGCACAGAGAGAGGGGGTGCCCAAGAAGGACAGCAATCTGGCAGTCATGTTTCCTCAGCTGCAGCATACTACCAGGTTTGCTCCATGAGGAGGGAGGGGATGATAAGGTCGCTGACTCTGGGTGCCTGATAGGAGGGAGGAGGAGAAGGCACATCTTCAACGACACAGGATGCCCTCCAGGGGCAGCACACCGACTGCATCACACCGCAGAGCTCCGCATGTGCAGGGCGCTGCTGTCTCTCCACATTATTCCAAAAGTTCTTTGGTGTGGGCAGTTTTTTGAGACGAGAGCATCAGATCGCACCGCTGCTATTTGCAATATATGTCTCAAGCGTTTCTCGCGTGGGCAGGGCAGCTGTTAGAAATCAGCTAGGGAACAAGCCCTGCTTGCAGACTCTTCTCAAGCTAGGCATGACTCTTGGAGAGAGGCACAATCCCTTTATAACTCTGTTTTATTAACGGCAGCAGAGAAGAGTAGTGTTGAGCGGAATACCCCATATTCGATTTCGCGATATATCACGAATATATAGTAGAATATTCGAGAAATATTCGCTAAAATCGAATATTCGTGATATTTTAGCGAATAAACAATATTGCGATTTTTCGCTAATGCGATTGCGATTGGGGTTGCGATTTCATGTTGCGATTGTGGTTGCGATTGTTATTGCGGTTATTGCGATTCTTGTTCGCGCATGCGCAAACGCGAGAACAACACGCGACCAACACGCGACCATTTCCTGGATCCGTGCCAGTTACCTGACAGCTCGTTTTCGCAATTTTGTGCTGCCTACTTGCCTAATCCTTGGGAGTGAATATGGTGGGAAGCAATTTTACACCCAGTGAGGAAAATATGCTGATTAGTGTAAGTATTTTCACCACTGTTATTTCCTTAGCTTTAACTGCATTTTAGACTAGTTTAAAAGTTAGTATATAAGTTCAGATATTAGTATTTCCCAAACCATGTGTCTTCTGCTGTTGCAAAACTACAACTACCAGCATGCCTGCACAGCTGCAGACACCCTGGTTGGTAAATGTGTATTTATGCACTTTCCTTGCTATTTAGCATAATTAATTTAACATGTTGTGGACATAGTACGTATGCGAACGTCCTGACTTCAGGGTCCTTAAGGCCCAAGGACGTTCGAATACATATTGCCCTTTAGATGTTGCAGAACTACAACTTCCAGCATGCCTGGGCATTAGGGTTGCCACCTTTTCGTCAAGCCAAACCCGAACACTTTAGCGATGCACGTCAATTTTTTTGTAGCTCATCCTCGGGAGGTACCGACCGTGCGTTCTGAGGATAAGACTGACAGGCGTCTCAGCCAATCAGGTAACCTGATTGGCTGAAGCGTCATCGAGGGCAGGACGAGGGACATCGAGGGACATAGAAGCCAGAAAGGTAAGTGCCAGGGGGGTACTGGGCACGGTGTCGACAATTGGGGGCACAGTGGCTGCATTTGATGGCATAGTGTTGAAAATTGATGGCATGGCACAGTGGCTGTGTTTTGATGGCGCGATGGCTGTGTTTTGATGGCACGGTGGCTGCGTTTTGATGACATGGCACAGTGGCTGCGTTTTGATGGCACGGTGGCTGTGTTTTGATGGCACGGTGGCTGCGTTTTGATGGCATGGCACAGTGGCTGCGTTTTGATGGCATGGTGGCTGCGTTTTGATGGCATTGCACAGTGGCTGCATTTTGATGGCATGGTTGCTGCGTTGTGATGGCATGGTGGCTGCGTTTTGATGGCATGGCACAGTGGTTGCGTTTGATGGCACAGTGACTGCGTTTGATGGGATGGCACAGTGGCTGAATTTTTATGGCATGGTGGCTGCGTTTTGATAGCATGGTGGCTGCGTTTTATGGAATGGCACAGTGGTTGCATTTTGATGGCACGGTTGCTGAGTTTTGATGGCATGGCACAGTGGCTGCGTTGTGATGGCATGGTAGCTGCGTTTTGATGGCATGGCACAGTGGTTGCGTTTGATGGCACAGTGACTGCGTTTGATGGGATGGCACAGTGGCTGAATTTTTATGGCATGGTGGCTGCGTTTTGATAGCATGGTGGCTGCGTTTTATGGGATGGCACAGTGGTTGCGTTTTGATGGCACGGTTGCTGAGTTTTGATGGCATGGCACAGTGGCTGTGTTTTGATGGCGCGGTGGCTGTGTTTTGATGGCACGGTGGCTGCGTTTTGATGGCATGGCACAGTGGCTGCGTTTTGATGGCACGGTGGCTGTGTTTTGATGGCACGGTGGCTGCGTTTTGATGGCATGGCACAGTGGCTGCGTTTTGATGGCATGGTGGCTGCGTTTTGATGGCATGGCACAGTGGCTGCATTTTGATGGCATGGTTGCTGCGTTGTGATGGCATGGTGGCTGCGTTTTGATGGCATGGCACAGTGGTTGCGTTTGATGGCACAGTGACTGCGTTTGATGGGATGGCACAGTGGCTGAATTTTTATGGCATGGTGGCTGCGTTTTGATAGCATGGTGGCTGCGTTTTATGGAATGGCACAGTGGTTGCATTTTGATGGCACGGTTGCTGAGTTTTGATGGCATGGCACAGTGGCTGCGTTGTGATGGCATGGTAGCTGCGTTTTGATGGCATGGCACAGTGGTTGCGTTTGATGGCACAGTGACTGCGTTTGATGGGATGGCACAGTGGCTGAATTTTTATGGCATGGTGGCTGCGTTTTGATAGCATGGTGGCTGCGTTTTATGGGATGGCACAGTGGTTGCGTTTTGATGGCACGGTTGCTGAGTTTTGATGGCATGGCACAGTGGCTGTGTTTTGATGGCGCGGTGGCTGTGTTTTGATGGCACGGTGGCTGCGTTTTGATGGCATGGCACAGTGGCTGCGTTTTGATGGCACGGTGGCTGTGTTTTGATGGCACGGTGGCTGCGTTTTGATGGCATGGCACAGTGGCTGCGTTTTGATGGCATGGTGGCTGCGTTTTGATGGCATGGCACAGTGGCTGCATTTTGATGGCATGGTTGCTGCGTTGTGATGGCATGGTGGCTGCGTTTTGATGGCATGGCACAGTGGTTGCGTTTGATGGCACAGTGACTGCGTTTGATGGGATGGCACAGTGGCTGAATTTTTATGGCATGGTGGCTGCGTTTTGATAGCATGGTGGCTGCGTTTTATGGAATGGCACAGTGGTTGCGTTTTGATGGCACGGTTGCTGAGTTTTGATGGCATGGCACAGTGGCTGCGTTTTGATGGCACGGTGGCTGCGGTTTCATGGCATGGCACCAGCCGCCACTGGCAGCATGCGTAGACCAGACCTCCTCCAGGGCCCCCCTTTATATCAGCATGCATCGACCTCCCCCAGGGCCCCCCTTTTATTAGCATACAACTCGACCTCCCCATTTTTAAATGTGCCCGGGTTTCAGATGGCTTCAAAATCGGGCACATGTGTCCAAACCCGGACTGTCCGGGTGAAAACCGGACAGGTGGCAACCCTACTGGGCATGCTGGCACTTCTAGTTTTGCAAGTTCTGCAGGCCCACATTTTTCAGACCACTATACACGGGTCTCTAAACTGTGGCACCCTAGATGCAGCAAAAGTAAAATTCTTACCATGCACTGACAGACCATGGCTGATGGTAGTAGTAGTTTTGCAACAGCTGGAGGTGGACTGGTCTTGAAACCCTGAGTTAGGTAACAAACGCGCAGTGTTTTGCAACCATTCTGCCTCCAGCTGTTGCAAAAGTATAACTCCCTGCATGCAACTGGCTGCAATAACCCCCCCCCCTCTTCCCCAATGTGAATGTACAGGGTACATTCACATGGGCTGGGACTTACAGTGTACTTCTAGCTGAAGCAAATTTGGCGCTGCAGCTCAAACCCTCAGCGGGAAACTACTGTGAACCCCACGCCCCTCTGACTGTACCTTACAAACACGCCACCACACTAAATATAAATTAAAAAACAAAACATATACACGTACCCCTACATAGCCACCCTCCACAACAAAAAAAAACATCTGGTACGGCACTGTTTACTAAACGGAGCCTACAGCTGTTGCAAAACAACTCCCCAGTATTACCGGACAGCCATTAACTGTCATTGATTAATAAGGCGAGAATGCTTCCAATTGTTGAATACCATAGATTTCCGTCATATATCCATAAGGGTTTAAACAAAAGTATTGTAATATACTTTGTTCTTCATCTTGCAGAGGTTCCTGCAAAAGGGCTATGATGAGGAGCAGAAAAAAATAAAATGATCAGCTCCATAATTCAGGAGTTACACGAGCAATATGGCAGCACACATGACTGCTTAGCCGTATTAAAAAAATGGTCCGACCTGAAGAGGCGCCACATGGACCAGGTAAAGCGTATAAGGGAGGAATATCATCCAGGTAAGTTATTGGTGACAGTTATGTATTTTTTTTTTCTAAAGTGTATTTTGTGCATGTACTCGAGAGAGGAGCCGGACTGCAGGAGTTGGGAGTAGGCAGGCCTCCCCCAGAGGCAATCTGCCACCTTTCTCCATGCCCCGGGTGGCTTTGAACCTCAACGGGGCAGAGGGACTCCCTATAAGGGAGTGAGAGTATTTGCCCGCTCAACCAGCCCCGTTAGTCCTTCGCCTCTCTTTTTAGAGACCGCGTGGTCAGAGTGCGTGCATGTTAAACCAATTTCGAGTGCGTGTGTAAGTGTGGTGGTTTTTGTGGGAGGGGGGTGGGCGTACTAAGCGCAGGCTTACCTCGCATAGCACTCCCACCGGGTGCCGGGCTGAGACCACCAAACTCAATTCACATGTAGCCGAGAGCGGGATCCGAACCCCTAGCTGCAGAGGTGAATGGCTTGTCAGCGCAGTGCCAATCGCATTGAGCCACCGCAGCTTCTTTGGTGACAGTTATGTAAGGTCATATGTAATTAATGTAAGGGCAGATGTTGTTAACCCAGACGCCATGTTGTGGTAACATATATCACCACCACCAGCCAAGGTATTTATAGTACTGTTGAAAAAAGACATGGGACAGCAGACAGGAACGCAGAAGTTATGTGGGAACATACTTTTCCCATTGCTTTGCATGGGACTTTAAACAAAAACCCCAACCCTCACAAATGGGGGTAGTTAAGGGATAAATTAACGATCCTATACTTTAAGTGGACGTAAAAGTAACATATGACCAAGTGTTATCGAAATATCTACAGCTGTTATGAAGTAACATGTATTTTCCATAGAGTAGAATGGGACTTTAAAGAAAAACCCTGACCATGGCAAATGGGGGTGGGTAAGGGTTAAACCACCTATCCTATGTTTGTGGCTGACATATAAGTAACCTGTGTGCCAAGTTTCATGTAAATATCTTTAGCCATTTGGACGCGATGCTGGTACATACATACATACTGTACATACACACACACACACACACGTTGAGTTTTATATATATAGATTCCCACTAAATTCCTGTGTTAGGCGTGGGCTTGTCATAGTAATCCCGTGTGATCCATCAGGCCCTTTTTTTAACATGAGATTGTCTGAACAAAACAAAGGAGACAAAAACAGTTCATTTTACCATGGTGGCAGCCAAGCTCACACTCAGTCCCCTGTAGTGCCCGCAAGACCCTTTAATATAACATTGTCCCATTGGTTAACTGTCTATATAAATTTATTTGTATTCATATACAATACAGCAGAGTTCACAGAATTTGCATATGTTATTATAAAACATTTTCACATATATGGACATTGTGTTATTATAGATGTTGCTCTACCATCTGTGCGCCATAAACGCAAAAGGCGACAGACCGCAGAGGAGGATGTAGAGGAGGAGGAGCAGGAGGAGGATGCAGAGGAGGAGAGTAATGAGGAGCATCCAGGGCCCTCCAACTCGTCAGCCACAGCTCTTGTGGAGGAGGAAGATGAGGAGCTGCAACCCGCCCCCCCCCAAACTTCTGGTGGTGTAGGAGAAGAGGAGCAGGAGGATGACACTCTTCCTGTGACCTACGGTCAGGAGGGTAAATATGTGCACAAAGATTAATAACATTTCAAAAACTAGAAATGGTAATATTTCTAGGGAAATTGTGTGACGTGTTCTTGCCTTCACCAATACTCCAGACGGGAGACGGTGCCCCTGCAGATGTAAATGTGATGCAACAATGTGTCTATCCATTGATCCATTAAAAACTGCTCCATCAAAACCTATCCCATCAAAACTGCACCATCCTATTAGCCCCTTCAAAAACTGTTTGCAATGGACTGGTTGCTATGGACTGGCGTGTTTTGCAATCAAATGTCTGTATCCTGAAAACCATTTGACCGATCACGTGCCGTAGCAGCAGGGACAGCTGAACATTTTGATATAAGATTTGTGTAGGTCGGCCTGAAAATGAGGGAGTGGTCGCAGTTTTGAAATCTTGTAATGATTTTTCAGTTTTAAAAATCTCACACTCTAAGCTTCACCATTCATTTCTATGGGAAAATGTTGCCACAATAACAACGATATTTCGCAAACGATTTGGCGAAACGTTCCACAAAGTAATGGTCCACTATTCGGGAACAATCTGCTCATTTTGATATATGACTCGTCTATGTAGCGTAAAAACTGTGGGAGGAGTTAGGGTGGTAAATTTGGCTATAAGAATAAGAATAATAATATATATGTGAGAGAATAGTAAGTGATCTTGCTATGCAAGACCACCTAATAAGATGTAGAAAAAAAAGGACAGCATTTAAAGCTTACCCGTCAGATTTCAGAACAATAATATGGTATTTATGATACAAGTATATGTGCTAGACACATAACAATTGTATAGACATGATAATGATTGTTTAATAAGCAACATAAATATTATATTGATTTTGTAACGCTCTTTGAAATCCAAATGTTTTTTTCTTTTATCCTAACAGTTTTAAAAAAGATGGTTGACAGAAAAACCGAACTTGAAAACATTGCAGCCAAAATACAAGCAAACGAACGTAAGATGAATTTTTTAATTTCTCAAAATGAGCAGCTGTTTCAACGCCAACGAGACATTTTGGCTCTGATGGGAGAAGACCACAAGAAAATGAAGAATCATGTTTGATTATTTGTTTTATTTTAATAAAAAAAGTTTTTTTTGTCAAATGTTTCCTTTCTTACTTAGATTGTTAGGTTTTTCAACACATCTAACTTCACACATCAACATCCACATCAACATCAACAGGCCGCAAACCAGGGTTTAACATAAAGTTCATTGTTTTAGTCACACTTGCTGTTACGATCCGGTCTGGTAGCTTGTAGCGGAGGCTGTTGGTGGATCCGCTGTGCCAGAGAGGTCATGAAGCATTAACCAGCATGAAGGCAGCAGCAGTAGTATTCAAATATAAACTAATAATCACACACACAACATTTACAAGCAGTAGTTGTAATAGTCATATATAGTATCTAAACAGTTGGCCAAGACTTGACACCAGCAGTAGTGGTAATAGTAGTATATAGTGGCAAAGAACTTGTCACATAGGTATCTGAGCAGCAGTATAGTAGTAACAGTACACAATAAAGTGTTTTTTCACTCATAGTTGTGGAAGAGGTGGCAGCAGCACAGCAGCAGCATTGATAATTGTAGCATATAGTGCCAAAGAACTTGTCACATAGGTAAGTGAGCACTGGCAGCAGCAGCAGTGTAGTAGTAACAGTACACAATTAAGTGTTTTTTTCACTTGTGGTCGTGGAAGAGGTGGCAGCAGGACAGCAGCAGCATTGATAATTGTAGCATATAGTGCCAAAGAACTTGTCACATAGGTAAGTGAGCACTGGCAGCATCAGCAGTATAGTAGTAGTAACAGTACACAATAAAGTGTTTTTTTCACTCGTGGTCGTGGAAGAGGTGGCAGCAGGATAGCAGCAGCATTGATAATTGTAGCATATAGTGCCAAAGAACTTGACACATAAGTAAGTGAGCAATGGCAGCAGCAGCAGCAGTATAGTAGTAGTACCAGTACACAATTAAGTGTTTTTTTCACTCTCGTATCTATGGTGTGATGTGAGCAGCAGGCTGACAAGCGTAGGATCAGGTAATGACAACTCCGGCCACTAGACGCATTGCATAAGTAGTACGAGATTGAGCACGCCGCCCGTCGTCGCCTAGAGTAAGCCCCAGCTTCTATGTGGAGTAACCTTACGAGGTCCGTCGGACCGTCGTGTCCCGTCGGATGCCATGTTAAGTATGGCCTGGGACCGCACGTGTTTGCGTACGTCGAGTGGCGTACGCAGCATTACGTAGAGAAAATAGCATGCGCACTGTTTTCCCCATGCAGTTCGTTCGATTAATTTAGCCGCCCCATTTGAATTTTTACGCTGCGCGTCACGTAAGCGTAGCAAGTAGAAGAATCAAGCACTTGAGCAAGCAGCGTAGGTAACACGCTACGCCGCCGGAATTCAGAGAGGCAAGTGTTTTTTTCACTCGTGGTCGTGGAAGAGGTGGCAGCAGGATAGCAGCAGCATTGATAATTGTAGCATATAGTGCCAAAGAACTTGTCACATAGGTAAGTGAGCACTGGCAGCAGCAGCAGTGTAGTAGTACCAGTACACAATTAAGTGTTTTTTTCACTCGTGGTTGTGGAAGAGGTGGCAGCAGCAGCAGCAGCATTGATAATTGTAGCATATAGTGCCAAAGAACTTGTCACATAGGTAAGTGAGCACTGGCAGAAGCAGCAGCATAGTAGTAGTACCAGTACACAATTAAGTGTTTTTTTCACTCGTGGTCGTGGAAGAGGTGGCAGCAGCACAGCAGCAGCATTGATAATTGTAGCATATAGTGCCAAAGAACTTGTCACATAGGTAAGTGAGCACTGGCAGCAGCAGCAGTGTAGTAGTAACAGTACACAATTAAGTGTTTTTTTCACTCGTGGTCGTGGAAGAGGTGGCAGCAGGACAGCAGCAGCATTGATAATTGTAGCATATAGTGCCAAAGAACTTGTCACATAGGTAAGTGAGCACTGGCAGCATCAGCAGTATAGTAGTAGTAACAGTACACAATAAAGTGTTTTTTTCACTCGTGGTCGTGGAAGAGGTGGCAGCAGGATAGCAGCAGCATTGATAATTGTAGCATATAGTGCCAAAGAACTTGACACATAGGTAAGTGAGCACTGGCAGCAGCAGCAGTATAGTAGTAGTAACAGTACACAATTAAGTGTTTTTTTCACTCGTGGTCGTGGAAGAGGTGGCAGCAGGACAGCAGCAGCATTGATAATTGTAGCATATAGTGCCAAAGAACTTGTCACATAGGTAAGTGAGCACTGGCAGCAGCAGCAGTATAGTAGTAGTACCAGTACACAATTAAGTGTTTTTTTCACTCGTGGTCGTGGAAGAGGTGGCAGCAGCATAGGAGCAGCAGCATTGATAATTGTAGCATATAGTGCCAAAGAACTTGTCACATAGGTAAGTGAGCACTGGCAGCATCAGCAGTATAGTAGTAGTAACAGTACACAATAAAGTGTTTTTTTCACTCGTGGTCGTGGAAGAGGTGGCAGCAGGATAGCAGCAGCATTGATAATTGTAGCATATAGTGCCAAAGAACTTGACACATAGGTATATGAGCAATGGCAGAAGCAGCAGCAGTATAGTAGTAGTAACAGTACACAAGCAGCAGCAGTTAAGTGTTTTTTTCACTCGTGGTCGTGGAAGAGGTGGCAGCAGGCAGCAGCAGCATTGATAATTGTAGCATATAGTGCCAAAGAACTTGTCACATAGGTAAGTGAGCACTGGCAGCAGCAGCAGTGTAGTAGTACCAGTACACAATTAAGTGTTTTTTTCACTCGTGGTCGTGGAAGAGGTGGCAGCAGCATAGGAGCAGCAGCATTGATAATTGTAGCATATAGTGCCAAAGAACTTGTCACATAGGTAAGTGAGCACTGGCAGCAGCAGCAGTGTAGTAGTAACAGTACACAATTAAGTGTTTTTTTCACTCGTGGTCGTGGAAGAGGTGGCAGCAGCATAGGAGCAGCAGCATTGATAATTGTAGCATATAGTGCCAAAGAACTTGTCACATAGGTAAGTGAGCACTGGCAGCAGCAGCAGTATAGTAGTAGTAACAGTACACAATTAAGTGTTTTTTTCACTCGTGGTCGTGGAAGAGGTGGCAGCAGCACAGCAGCAGCATTGATAACTGTAGCATACAGTGCCAAAGAACTTGTCACATAGGTATATGAGCAATGGCAGCATCAGCAGTATAGTAGTAGTAACAGTACACAATAAAGTGTTTTTTTCACTCGTGGTCGTGGAAGAGGTGGCAGCAGGACAGCAGCAGCATTGATAATTGTAGCATATAGTGCCAAAGAACTTGACACATAGGTAAGTGAGCACTGGCAGCATCAGCAGTATAGTAGTAGTACCAGTACACAATAAAGTGTTTTTTTCACTCGTGGTCGTGGAAGAGGTGGCAGCAGCACAGCAGCAGCATTGATAACTGTAGCATACAGTGGCAAAGAACTTGTCACATAGGTAAGTGAGCACTGGCAGCATCAGCAGTATAGTAGTAGTAACAGTACACAATAAAGTGTTTTTTTCACTCGTGGTCGTGGAAGAGGTGGCAGCAGCATAGGAGCAGCAGCATTGATAATTGTAGCATATAGTGCCAAAGAACTTGACACATAGGTAAGTGAGCACTGGCAGCAGCAGCAGTATAGTAGTAGTACCAGTACACAACTAAGTGTTTTTTTCACTCGTGGTCGTGGAAGAGGTGGTGGCAGCAGCACAGCAGCAACATTGATAATTGTAGCATATAGTGCCAAAGAACTTGTCACATAGGTAAGTGAGCACTGGCAGCATCAGCAGTATAGTAGTAGTAACAGTACACAATAAAGTGTTTTTTTCACTCGTGGTCGTGGAAGAGGTGGCAGCAGCACAGCAGCAGCATTGATAACTGTAGCATACAGTGGCAAAGAACTTGTCACATAGGTAAGTGAACACTGGCAGCATCAGCAGTATAGTAGTAGTAACAGTACACAATAAAGTGTTTTTTTCACTCGTGGTCGTGGAAGAGGTGGCAGCAGCACAGCAGCAGCATTGATAACTGTAGCATACAGTGGCAAAGAACTTGTCACATAGGTAAGTGAGCACTGGCAGCATCAGCAGTATAGTAGTAGTAACAGTACACAATTAAGTGTTTTTTTCACTCGTGGTCGTGGAAGAGGTGGCAGCAGCATAGGAGCAGCAGCATTGATAATTGTAGCATATAGTGCCAAAGAACTTGTCACATAGGTAAGTGAGCACTGGCAGCAGCAGCAGTGTAGTAGTAACAGTACACAATTAAGTGTTTTTTTCACTCGTGGTCGTGGAAGAGGTGGCAGCAGCACAGCAGCAGCATTGATAACTGTAGCATACAGTGGCAAAGAACTTGTCACATAGGTATATGAGCAATGGCAGCAGCAGCAGCAGTATAGTAGTAGTAACAGTACACAATAAAGTGTTTTTTCACTCGTGGTCGTGGAAGAGGTGGCAGCAGGACAGCAGCAGCATTGATAATTGTAGCATATAGTGCCAAAGAACTTGACACATAGGTATATGAGCACTGGCAGCATCAGCAGTATAGTAGTAGTACCAGTACACAATAAAGTGTTTTTTTCACTCGTGGTCGTGGAAGAGGTGGCAGCAGCACAGCAGCAGCATTGATAACTGTAGCATACAGTGGCAAAGAACTTGTCACATAGGTAAGTGAGCACTGGCAGCATCAGTAGTATAGTAGTAGTAACAGTACACAATAAAGTGTTTTTTTCACTCGTGGTCATGGAAGAGGTGGCAGCAGCACAGCAGCAGCATTGATAACTGTAGCATACAGTGGCAAAGAACTTGTCACATAGGTAAGTGAGCACTGGCAGCATCAGCAGTATAGTAGTAGTAACAGTACACAATAAAGTGTTTTTTTCACTCGTGGTCGTGGAAGAGGTGGCAGCAGCACAGCAGCAGCATTGATAACTGTAGCATACAGTGGCAAAGAACTTGTCACATAGGTAAGTGAGCACTGGCAGCAGCAGCAGTGTAGTAGTAACAGTACACTATTAAGTGTTTTTTTCACTCGTGGTCGTGGAAGAGGTGGCAGCAGCACAGCAGCAGCATTGATAACTGTAGCATACAGTGGCAAAGAACTTGTCACATAGGTAAGTGAGCACTGGCAGCAGCAGCAGTATAGTAGTAGTAACAGTACACAATAAAGTGTTTTTTCACTCGTGGTTGTGGAAGAGGTGGCAGCAGGACAGCAGCAGCATTGATAATTGTAGCATATAGTGCCAAAGAACTTGACACATAAGTATCTGAGCACTGGCAGAAGCAGCAGCATAGTAGTACCAGTACACAATTAAGTGTTTTTTTCACTCGTGGTCGTGGAAGAGGTGGCAGCAGCATAGGAGCAGCAGCATTGATAATTTTAGCATATAGTGCCAAAGAACTTGACACATAAGTATCTGAGCACTGGCAGCAGCAGCAGCATAGTAGTACCAGTACACAATTAAGTGTTTTTTTCACTCGTGGTCGTGGAAGAGGTGGCAGCAGCACCAGCAGTAGTAAGAAAGTGGCAAATCTCACAGACAAAAGGTGACAGCACCAGTATGAGTAATATATCGGTACATAATCACTCAGCCTTTTGGCATTAGCAGTAGGAGCCCATATAGTGCCAAAATTACAAAAGCTTGAAATTGCATTAGCATGGTGATTACATTTGAAAAGCAGAATGACACAGGCCTTAAGTAGCTGTGGCACCGGGTGGAGTTTTTGGGTTGTGTTTTGCACGCCACAGGCTTTTCAAAAAAAATAAAAAAATATCCACCTTCTTCCCAGCAGCAGCATAAGGAAAGGGGGATGCACTGTGATGTAAGGGAGAGGGGGAACTCCACTTCTGATGGTGGGGTAGGATGGTGGGGTGGCCTTTGACATCTAATGTAAGGGGAGGGGATGCGCTGGACATATAATATTACAGATATAACCGGCCCTTTTGAGGGCAACCATAATGCTGATGCGGACCACGATGAAATTGAGTTTGACACCCCTGGTATAAAGAGATAGGAGAGGTATTGCTAACTGACAAGGGACCATTCAGCGCCCTGAACCGACGGCGGGTGCCAGAAAGTCACCGCCGATCCAGGACTCATTCATTTTGATGAATGTGAGTCTGTCCACAGAGTCTGTGGACAGACGGGTCCTCTTGTCCGTGACCACCCCACCTGCCGCGCTGAATGTCCGCTCAGATAGTATGCTGGAGGGGGGGCAAGACAATAACTCCAGCGCATACTGAGCGAGCTCGCGGCAGGTGTCCAATCTGGCAACCCAGTACTCCATGGGGTCGTCGGTGCTCATACTGTCAGAAGCACTGACGGACCCCATGTAGTCTGCCACCATGTGGGCCAGCCACTGGTGGTGACTGCTGCTGCTGCTGCTGCTGCTGCTGCTGGTACTGGGTCGCTCAGTTTGCATGAACATCCTCATCTCACCCATTAGGTCCCCTGCTCGGCTGCTGATGTTGCTGCTGGGTGCAGCCACCTGCTGGGTGAGATGAGGGGGGACAACTGGAGGCCGTGGAGTTGCCTGCTCCAAACGGCTGACTAGGCATGCCTGCAGTTCCTCCATCCGGGGCTGCCTCCGTCTGGCTGGGAGGAACTGCTCCAGTTTCCCCTTAAATCTGGGATCTACAAGGGTGGCCAGCCAAAACTCGTCCCTCTCCTTGATGGCTTTAACCCGGGGGTCCCTCCTGAGGCATCTCAGCATGTGGGCAGCCATGGGGAAGAGCACAGCCCGCTGTGACTCCTCATGGCTGCCTGGGTCCATGACGTCCGCTTCCTCGGCATGGAGGCGCTGCTGTTCGCGGTCAGTCATGCCAAACCCCCGGACTATCGGTGCCCCCAACACCGGCTCTCCCTCCTGACCAGGCCCTGACTCCAGGACGCCACCAGTCACCTCCTGATCATCATCATGATCCTCCTCCTCCTCCTCGTCCTGGGCCTGGTCTTGGTGGAGCAGTGTTGCCTCCTCCTGCTCCACCAAGGCACTCTCCCCAGCTCCGAGCAGGCGATCTAGTGCCCTGTCCAGCAGGAACACTATAGGGAGCACGTCGTTGAGGCCGACATGCTCCCTGCTCACCATCTTGGTCGCCTGCTCAAAAGGGGCCAACACATGGCAGACCTGGTGTATCTGCCCCCACTCCAGACTGGTGATGTACGGGAGTGTGTGTTGTGATGGCCCGCCAGTGCCTTGCTCCAGCAGGTACTCCTTCACCGCCCTTCGATGCTCCCACAACCTCTCCAGCATGTAGAGGCTGGAGTTCCACCGCGTCACACTGTCCACAATCAGCCTGTGAAGGGGCAGGCTGTTGTCCCGCTGCAACTTTGACAGGGACGCGGTAGCGGTTGGGGAGCGCCTGAAGTGGCTGGCAATCCTGCGTACCCTTAGCACAATGTCACTCAACTCGGGATAGGTGCGCAGGAACTTCTGCACCACTAGGTTGAGGACATGTGCCAGACAGGGCACGTGTGTCAGACTGCCAGCCTGGAGGGCGGAGAGGAGGTTGCTGCCATTGTCACAGACAACCAGACCTGCTTGGAGCCTTCGGGGTGTCAGCCACTTCTGGACCTGAGCCTGAAGTGCGCTCAGCACTTCTCGTCCAGTGTGTCTCCGTTCCCCTAAACTAACAAGCTGGAGCACGGCCTGACAGCGCACGTGCCCCACACTTGAATAGCTACGGGGGCGCTTGCTGGGAGGCTCAGCAGCTGCGGAGACAGTGGCTTGAGGGAGACCAGCACTTCTCCCCTGGACACCCCGGGGCGGCACCACAAAATCAGATGCCGCCAATCCCTCCCCGGCGCCTCGGAGGGAAACCCAATGGGCCGTGAAGCTTATGTAGCGCCCCTGCCCATGCCTGCTGGTCCAGCCATCCATTGTCAGATGCACCCTGTTGCTGACAGCATGATCCAGCGACAGGGTTACATTCTGCACAATGTGCTGGTGTAGGGCAGGGACACCAGTCCTGGCAAAGAAATGGCGGCTGGGGACACGCCATTGGGGTTGGGCCTGCTCCAACATCTGCCTGAAGGGGTTGCAGTCCACTATGTTAAAGGGAAGCAGATGTTGGGCAATAACCCTTGCCAGGAGCCCATTGAGGGAACGCACACGTCGGTCTGAAGGGGGGAAGGGAGTGTTGCGTTCAAAGGCATCAGAAAGAGACGCCTGGCGCCGGACGGCAGTGCGGGACACCGAAGAGGAGGGTGATGATGTGGAGGTCTGGCTGCCGGTACCAGTACCTCTACTAGAGGGAGCGGGGGGGCATGACCTGCTGGTAGCCGATGAAGCTGTGGCAGGGGCTGCTGTACCCTGCACACTTGTGGTGGTGGCGCTGCTCCCACCAACACGCTTCATCTGGTCATGCTCCTGCCAGTGGTTAATCCGCAGGTGCTGGTTGAGTGCCGTGGTACCCACCCGAGCCAAGCACTTCCCTCTCTTCACCTTGGCACGACAGAGCTGGCAGATGGCTACTGTCGGGTTATCTGCTATCAAGGTGAAGTAGGCCCAGACAGGTGACTTCAGCGTCGCCCTCCTGTCAGATGGGGTGACGCTGACTTCCACCTGCTGGGACTCGGTGCGCACAGGTGGAGCTGCCTGCTGCTGCTGCTGCTGCTGCTGCTGCTGCTGACACCTCCTGCTGCCATCACCAGTGGAGACCCTGACGCTGGTCTCCCTGGTGACCTGGCGCACCGTTTCCCCAGGGTGCCTACCTTCCTCGTCGTCACTGATGCTGTGAACCGACGAGGCAGGTGGCACCCATGTTGGGTCACCCTCCTCTTCGCCCCCAGATATGTCAGACCCAGGGCTGACATGTGGTGGTCTGAAGGAGACATCTGACATGGAGCCGCTAGCCTGGCTCCGATGTCCCCTCACAGACGCATGGGTCTGACTAGGTGCTGGTGTTTCCTGCAGAAAACCACCAGCACCACCATGAAGGGAGGTCTCTGGGCTACTGACAGCCAGTACCCCATCCTCCTCCTCCTCCATTAACCCTTCAAAAAGGTCCTGACCATCAGCACATAAATCTATGTCTGCATGATCGAGGGCCTCCCCCAAGATATCCATGTCACTTTCACCCTCAAACAGCATGAGGCTGGACTCGCTGGGGCTGGGTACTAAAGGCACCGGTGTACTGATGGTGGTGGTGCTACTTGGTGTGGCTACTGGTGATGACTGAGTGGCACTGCTGTGCCCCATGTACTCCACCACTGCTGGAGCCTGGGAAGGCAATATCGGGCGGCTGCCCGAAGTGAAAAACTCCCGGATGAGGCGGACTCCCCTTCCACCCGATCCTCTACCAGTAGTAGGGGCGCGAGAGGTACCCCGTGCTGGCAGCGACCCAGCACTGGGAGTAACTCCCCTACCCCTGCTGCCACGACCACGGATGCTGCTCATGCTGATATGGGGGGGTGGGTAAACTTTATTGGGGGGGGGGGGTAAATGTGATAAAAGAAAAAACAGGCACGCAGACAAACACCTAGTAGCTATGCCACTAAACAACACTTAAACGAAAGGTACATTTTTTTAAATTTTTTTTTTTTTTTTTTTTAAACTAACTAACTGACTGACAGACAACAGACAAAAACTGACTGGGCAAAGAATAAAATCAATAAACAAACTAATATAGATAGAACAGTGACTCTGCTAACACAGCAGAGCCAGAGATCTGAATAAACTAAAAATAACTTTTTTTTTCTATAAAACAGATAACTAAATAAACACACTAAACTAAGCTAGCTAGCTTACAGAGGTGTACAAGTACACTCAAACCTATCTATCTAACACTAAATGAAACTGGAACACAAACACACAAATAGTAGCTTTAAAAAAAGCTGTTTGGTATCTTCTTGCTTTTAAAAAAGCAGTTTAGAAATATAAGCACTAGCAGCTGCTAATACTGAAATGAACAGAACAGGAGCACAGAACTGAAAGGCACTGCAATGCTGATGCAATATAACACAGAGCACAGAAACACTTCTCCCTCTATATCCACCTTGTGAATCTGCAATGAGCACATGCTGGGACTTACTTTATATAATGGTCGTGAGGCAGGTTCCTATTGGTTGATGTGGAGGTTGCTAACCTCTGACACCTGTGGAAATGGAACTCTGATTGGCTCTGATGTGAATGAAGGGCGGGGAAAAAAATTGCGCGATATTGCTATTGCCGAATATTCGCATTGCGAATATTCGGCAGCATAAAAGGATCACATGCGCTACTCGGCCCAGGGTCCCTCTAATCATACCACCATTGCTTTTACACGTCGATGGAGATCACTAGCATGTGATCTGTGTTAAAAATGTTTTGAGAAAAATCCGAATATTCGACATTGCGAATATTCGGCGCAATATTCGAGATTTTGCGCGATTTCTCGAATATGCAATATTCGAGCCGAATATTCGCAATTCGAATATTCGTGAGCAACACTGGAGAAGAGTAGATACTTTCAACAACAAAGCTATTTTGAGGAAGGGGAAAACACGGGACGCCTCCTTGCCCTTATAGTAAGGGGGCAGCGGGAAACCTCAAATATCACAGCAATAAAGGCGAATACGGGGGAAATGCATACAACAGGGCCCAATATCCTGAAGGATTTCCAAAACTTCTATGAGGATCTATACTCATCTAAAACAAGATACAGTCCACTAGATATGGCTGTTTTCTTGCAATCATGTACCTTTCCACAGTTGTCTGAAGCTGATAGGGAAATGCTAAACTCCCCCATTACCATGCTAGAGCTGAAGAACGCCCTACATGAGGCTCCATTCCATAAGTCTCCAGGACCAGATGGCATACCGGCAGAGGTATACTCCCAGTATGAAGAGATGCTTCTGCCGCCCTTGCTACAGACTCTGCAGGAGGTAATCGAAACAGGTACCCTACCAGTGAGCATGCAGGAAGCTATAATTATAGTTATATCAAAACCAGGAAATGATAAACTGCTGCTAGACTCCTACCGCCCAATCTCTTTGCTAAATGCAGACGTCAAGCTACTGGCCAAAACATTGGCCTCAAGGCTATCACAGGTGATAGGAAAGCTGATCCATAGAGCTCAATCTGGCTTTATACCATCTCACTCCACGGCGGATAATATTCGGCGACTGTATTTAAATTTGCAGATGCCGGTGGACAACCCGGGAGGTAGGGCCATTCTGTCGCTGGACGCCGCCAAAGCGTTCGACAGTGTGGAATGGCCCTACCTCCTGGAGATCTTGGCAAGATTAGGAGTGGGCGACAGGTTCATAGCATGGGTGAAGGTGTTGTACTCTGAGCCCAGAGCCAGACTCCATATCAATAACAATCTCTCTCCTGCGTTTAAGCTTTATAGAGGTACCCGGCAGGGGTGTCCATTGTCCCCACTGCTGTTTGCATTGGCGGTTGAGCCCTTGGCCATTCTCATTCTCAATACCACAGAGGTGGTGGGATTCCGTAGGGGCCAGAGGGAAGATAAGATATCATTGTATGCAGACGACGCGCTACTTTATCTAGGCGATTCTTCTGCATCGATGCAGGCAGTGATGCAGATTATTGGGAAGTTTGGTTGCTTCTCGGGGTTTGCCATTAATTGGTCAAAGTCAATCCTGATGCCCATAGACAAAATGGAGGGACCATTGCCACCCGGGGCAGAGCAGATTGTTATAAGTAATAGATTTAAATATCTAGTGGTGGTGTCTCCAGACCCGGCGGAGTATCTTCAGCTAAATCTGGGCCCACTACTGGCTAGACAGAAAGAGAAATGCAATAGTTGGTGCAAGCTCCTACTATCGGTGGTAGGACAGGCAAATTTTATTAAAATGGTATGGGCACCACAGCTTCTGTACGTCTTCCACAACTCCCCTATGTGGATCACAAATATATGGTTCAAACTAATTGAGACATTGATGAGAGATCTGATATGGAAGAAGAAAGGCAGCCAGGATTAGCCTAGCTACCCTTCAGTACAGAAAGGATAGGGGAGGCCTTGAATTTCCGCATCCTAAAACCTATTTTTTGGCTGCTCAGACCCAACATCTAGCGGGATGGGGACGTGTAAAGAGTGAGGATTCTATATGTAATCTGGTAACTATATGTACACCCACATTGGAGGCAGCATCTCATCTGGAAATGGACCTCCCTAGCATACCAAGCTCTGCTCCGACAGGTACATTGCTTAAAAGGGTTTGGAAGGAGGTCAGGAAAGCCTTGGGAATAAGGGGACCGCTGCCCTTTACCCCGATATGGCATAACCCAAACTAAGGGGATTTATTGTATGGAAGGAGAAAGGGATATACTTTTTTGAGCAGTTGTACGAAGGGGAGGTATTGAAAACATACGAACAGTTGTGTCAGGAATTCCAGTTAAATCCAAAGGGATTTTATCAATACCTCCAACTTCGACATGCGCTACAGGTACAACAAAAAACACAATCTTTAACAACATCGGCAGCCCCCCTAATTAAGGTAGTACTGGGTGAACAGAGGATCGGAAAGGACTAATTTCCAAAATATATAAGGAACTACTATCTAGGGCTCAGGATCATACATCCTTAAAATGTCGCAGCAAATGGGCTAAAGACATAGGGAATATAGACGAAAAACTATGGAAAAGGGCCGTAGAATGTATTCCCGTAGTATCGATATCAGCGTCACATAGATTGTCACAATTATTTATTTTTCACACATTTTTGCATATAGAACACCAGAGCAGATGCACAGGTGGGGAGGAAGAGACTCCCCGTTATGCCTGAAGTGCAAAACACATCAGGGCGATTTTATACACTTGATCTGGAGATGTCCAAAATTACATCGGTATTGGGAGGAGATCTCCCAGTGCATAAGTAGAGTGGCACGGACACCTATCCCCTTGGATCCCCTGGTATATATATTGGGGGCCATAGAGGTGGAAACATTCCCAAAAGGAACCTATATAATGTTAACTAGAGTATTATACCTAGCAAGAAAACTTATAGCACGATACTGGATGGCACCAGAGGTACCTACGGGAAGGCAGTGGATTCTACTTGTGAACTCTCTACTCCTTAGAGAAAGATTAACATATACCCGAAGGGGGGATATTGGGAAATTTGATCAGATATGTCAATCATGGTTGGATGATGCCAGACTCTCGCCGCCACAGACGATAAGGGATAGACTACGGAGTTAAATGCAAGGAACGGAGAGGAGTAGTGCATAGAAATAAGAAAATAAATGAGAGGTAAATTTAAATGACTAAGACAAGGTGGTGTGGGAAGGGAAAGGAGGGAAGGAGGGAGGCAATTAGAAACAACGCACAATACAATGCACAAAAGGGATATAGATCAAGAAAAGGTAGTATGTAAGGGAACTAGAATTTTATAAATTTTTATAAACTATTTAATATGCACTGTATACTGTATTTGACTATGCGCACAAAGGCCCAGATTCACAGAGCAATTACGCCTGTCTAACTGGTGTTAGACAGGAGTAATTTCAAATTTTGCGCGCCGTATCACTAGTTTGAATCCTCAAACCATGATACGGCGGCTTCGGGCTTCGATCCGAGAGGCTTACGTCTTCGTAAGCCTTCGGATCTACGCTGCGATATTTTTGCGGCCGCTGGGAGGAGTTTGCGTCGTTTTCATGCGTCGGGGTATGCAAATTAGTTTTTACGGCGATCCACGAAGGTACGAGTGTCCCTCGCAATCGCCTACGTCATTTTTTGGCTACGTAATGTTAGAGGAGCTTTTTGCTGGTCTAACAGTGCGTAACCCATGTAAAGTATGGCCGTCGTTCCCGCGTCGATTTGAAAATATATATTTTTTTTTAACGTAACTCGTTCGGGAATAGGAATGTACGTAAACGACGCTACTACGACGTGACGACGTGTTTTCGCGCAATGCACGGCGGGAAATTTGCGAACGGAGCATGCGCAGTTCGATCGCCGCGGGAACGCGCCTATTTTAAATGCTTCACGCCCCCTACTCGCGCAGATGGATTGCGACGGGAGAAATACACTACGCCGCCGTCGTTTACTGGACAAAATCTACCTGGATTCCACGTAGAGCCAGGTAAAAAATGGCGGCGTAGTGTATTTCTGATACTCTACGAGAATCTAATTGTCTGTGAATCTGCCCCAAAGTGTATTATAATGGCAAAAATTGAATAAAAATAAGTGATTTAAAAACAGAAATCAGGGGGGTCCCTTCCAGCCGAAAGTGACTGAGGACATCGATTTATCAATCCCTTTATTTTTCAGCCTCAACAGCACAGATGAATCAATAGAAAACACTCTGATTATTCCTGCTAATTCACCAATGTGTTCATTCAGAAAAGGAAGAGGCCAGTATAGGAAGCGGCCCTCTTGCCCCGCTCTCTATCCTGAAACATCTCCCTTTGTGTCCGCAGCAGCAGAGGAGGGAAGCTGGAAGTGCTGCAGGGCAGTGGTCATCAACCATGTCCTCAGGGCCCACTAACAGGCCAGGTTTTATATATTACCTTGGGGAGATGCAAAATAGAATACTGCAATCACTGAGCAGCAAATTATATCACCTGTGATGTATTCAAGTTATCTTGCAAACATGGCCTGTTAGTGGGCCCTGAGGACAGTGTTGATGACCTCTGCTGCAGGGGAAAGGGGCAAATGGGAGGCCCAGAGAACAGATGGAAGGGGCGCATGCACTAGGACCAATCCCCTGCAGTGTAACCGGAGAGAGAAGAAGGAAGAGAAGCTGGCAGTGCTGCAGGGGGAGGCAAATAAGGATCAGTGGCTGCAATATTACTGTACAGCTGCCCTCCTGCTCATCAGGTGCCCGGGCCCTACTTTTGAACTGATGGTGCCTGGGTCCAGTACAAAAGGGCTGGCTGTACTGCCTTATCATCGGCTCTGCGCGTGGCCAAAACATCACCCGCTTGGGCACCACATGCTTGACCAGACATATGTTGACCTGCCATGCAGTTCGTTGGCAAGTGTACCAAAAAGACCCACACCAAAGATCAAAGCGGACCTCTCCTTGCTCCTCATCAGCTGGGATCTCCAACCCCACTATACCTTAAGTCCAGTGGCGGCCCGCCCATATGGGCGCACGGGCGCCGCCCCCCCTCCCGCAGTCACAAAAAAAAAAAAGAATTAAAAAAAAAAAAAAAAACGGGCCCTTTAAGAACTTTTATTCGGCTAAAATGTCATTTTGACATTTTAGCCGAAGTTCTGGCGGCCGTCTATAGAGGGCGCTGCAGCGCCACCCCCTCTCGCAAGTAACACACGTTCAATGCTATGCATTGGACGTGTGTTACTGTTGCCAGCTGCCTGGTCTATTCGTATAACCGGACATGGGACGCCGGTTACCCGAATAGCGACAGCTGGTTGGCTGAGGGGAACTGCCTATCAAAGCCAGTGGCTCTGATAGGCTTTTCCAGTCCCGCCCTCCGGCTCTCGGAAGTCTATGCTCGGAGCGCAGACAATCTGCGGTCCTTGCATTAGACTGACAGCCGTTTCAGCCAATCAGGTTCCCGGATTCTGGTTTTCAGGAACCTGATTGGCTGAAGCTTCTCCAGGGCGGCAGAAGACATTGAGGGAGGACATGGAAGCGTCAGGTAAGTGATTTTTTTACAGGGAAAGGGGCAGCATGGGGCACAGTGGCAGCATGGGGCACAGTGGCAGCATGGGGCACAGTGGCAGCATGGGGCACAGTAGAAGCATGGGGCACAGTGGCATCATGGGGCACAGAGGCAACAATGAGCACAGGCCGGGCACAGTGGTGACAATTGATGGCACAGTGACTGAATATGATGGCATGGCAGAGAGGTGACAATTGATGGCACAGTGACTGCATTTGATGGCATGGCAGAGAGGTGACAATTGATGGCACAGTGACTGCGTTTGATGGCATGGCACAGTGGTGACAATTGATGGCACAGTGGTGGCGTTTGATGGCATGGCACAGTGGTGACAATTGATTGCACAGTGACTGCATTTGATGGCATGGCACAGTGGTGACAATTGATGGGCACAGTAGCTGCTTTTGATGGCATGGCACATTGGTGACAATTGATGGCACAGTGGTGGCGTTTGATGGCATGGCACAATTAGTGACACAAGTGGTGACAATTGATGGCACAGTGACTGCAAATGATGGCATAGCACATTGGTGACAATTGATGGCACAGTGACTGCATATGATGGCATGGCACATTGGTGACAATTGATGGGCACAGTAGCTGCATTTGATGGCATGGCACAGTGGTGACAATTGATGGCACAGTGGCTGCATTTGATGGCATGGCACAGTGGTGACAATTGATGGCACAGTGGCTGCATTTGATGGCATGGCACAGTGGTGACAATTGATGGCACAGTGGCTGCATTTGGTGGCATGGCACAGTGGCTACATTTGGTGGCATGGCACAGTGGCTGCATGTGATGGGCACAGTGAGGCTGCAATATTTTTTTTTTCGTTTGCGCCCCCCCAAAAATTTTGAGCACCAGCCGCCACTGCTTAAGTCCTCTTTGAAACCTGCACTGAGAGGAATGAAGGTGTAGAATTAGGTGTGTCACAGCCAAGTACTTGCGGTCGGAGAGGTGCACTGCAGCATATCCCTCCCTCTCATTTACAGGAAGTTGATGGTGGGGGGGCGGGGGTAGAGGAGAGATTTAGAATGACACTGCACGGTTCTCATGCACACTGATTGAATAACGCTGCATCGGGCCCAGCCCCCCATCTGACCCCCATAGGGCCCGGTACACGAGGCCGGTCTGTACTCTTCATGTACAGTGTGATCTTGCGATGCTGATTGGTCTGACTTTTTCCTTTATTGCAGGGAGAGGACAGGATGGAAGGTGACCCTGCAGGGAAATCTGACCCCTACGCTCTGTACGCCAGCAAGGTGAGAGACAGAAAATGTCTATACAGAACTCTGTAATCTCGCATCTTCTCCACGTTCGGCGATCTCTAATTCATAATCGCACCGATAATTGTTGGTAACTAAACTCCACTATTGAAGTGAAGATGGTGAAGATGATGGTGGAGGCCTTTGGTCGCCGGGCGTATATCGCTATGGCTTGTACCCGGACATAGACCCGGAGCACATGGGCGCCTTCAGAGCCGCTATGCACAAACACTCAGAGAAGGAGGAGAAGTGATGGACAGAGCGATTATTCCTCAGGAAGCCGCTGATTAGGAGGCCACGTGGAGTCATTCGGGAACGCACATGAAAGGACTGAACACCCTGTACCGGGGACTCTGTCCCCTTGTGGTGGAGGCTGGAAGTAGGGGGGGGGGGGGGTTTCTGGGCCCAATGAGGGGTCATTATGTCAAGAAATTAATACAATACATTTGGGCTTTGAACAATCTCATGTTCATGATTAGTTTTTATATGTATAACCAAAATGCCTTGTACACCAGATCTATAGAAATACTACTTAACTGCTGTGACATAAAGCCAGGCAGGTTTGGACAGCTTTTTTTCCTTAAAGCGGAGTTCCACCCTTAAAATCACTTTTTTTCATTACATCCAGCATACTGGCGTCAGCGCCAGTATGCTGTTTTTTTTTTTTTTTTAATGCACGTACTTACTTTAAATCAAATCATTGAATTCCAGGCGCACCGCGGAATGTCGCCGCTATAAGGCGTCACGCCTTCCGGAAACAGCCGATTAGCATTCGGCTTTTCTCGGCGCCTGCGCACAGACCCAGGAGCTGACTGCGCAGGCGCCATATATAGCCGCGTCACGCCCTCCGAAAAAACCCGAACTAGGACCGGCTATTTTCGACGCCTGCGTAGTCAGCTCCTGGGTCTGTGCGCAGGCGCCGAGAAAAGCCGAAAGCTAATCGGCTGTTTCCGGAAGGCGTGACGCCTTATAGCGGCGACATTCCGCGGTGCGCCTGGAATTCAATGATTTGATATAAAGTAAGTCCGTGCATTAAAAAAAAAAAAAAAACAGCATACTGGCGCTGACGCCAGTATGCTGGATGTAATGAAAAAAAGTGATTTTAAGGGTGGAACTCCGCTTTAATAAATTAAATTATCATTTAAAAACTGCATTTTGTATTTCCTCAGGTTATCTATGTGTAATATCAAAATGTGCTTGATCTGAAACATTTAAGTGTGACAAATATGCAAATATAATAAACATCAGTAGGAGTGACATAATAATTATCAATCAGCTGCTGCACCTGCAGGGCTCTAATGAGGACAGTGGCAGGGTCTGCATCTCTTTACACGTGTGTGTATACACATAAACACGCCAACAGGTAACCAGACCCCATGTGAGGGGGCCGTCTCTGTCTAAATAATTCATTAGAAGTTCATAAAAAGTGCAAATGTTGCTGCACCTCTCCCCTCTGTGCTGTATGCATGCTGTATGCATTAAACTATCACCATTTACACTTTATACCACGACTTAAAATATAAATAAATATCATTAAAGGGCTTTTTCATGTATAACATACAATTTTCAGTGCAAACCGAATAAAGTGCGTGTGTGTATAAAATATATATTATAGTGTTTGGGGGTGCTGGTCGCTACATGTAAACAAAATAACTGGTCATCACATAAAACATTGCAATATAAAATATAACTCAGCATTTTTTTTGCTAGAAAGTTATTTGAAACCCCCCAAACACACATATATATATATATATATATATATATATATAGAGAGAGAGAGAGAGAGAGAGAGAGAGAGAGAGAGAGAGAGTGTGTGTGGGGGATTTCAGATAACTTTCTAGCTAAACAAATGCCCTGCGTTAATACTACCCCACGTAGGGGTTTGTTTAGGGTAATTAGGCGGCTTTTTAAGAACGTTCCCACTCTGTGCACCAACCAAGAGGAATTATCACAGGAACGTGGGGGGTCCTCGGCTGAGGTCCCCCAGCCAGCTGTACAGCCCCAGGTTACTACCCCGCATAGGGGTAACCTTGGGGCAGATAGGCAGTTTTTTAAGAAAAATAAGAAAGTTCCCCCTCTGTACACCAAACAAGAGGAATCATTAGAGGAACGTGGGGGGTCCTCGGCTGAGGTCCCCCAGCCAGCTGTACAGCCCCAGGTTACTACCCCGCATAGGGGTATCCTTGGGGCAGATAGGCAGCTTTTTAAGAAAAAGAAGAAAGTTCCCCCTCTGTACACCAACCAAGAGGAATCATTAGAGGAACGTGGGGGGTCCTCGGCTGAGGTCCCCCAGCCAGCTGTACAGCCCCGGATTACTACCCCACAAAGGAGTGTCCATTGGGCAGATAGGCAGCTTTATACAGAAAATAGAGCTGAACCTCTGAACATCAACCAAGAGGGATCAGCACCGGAGACAGCAGGAAAAGAGGATTTTGGTAAGTATTCTAAAAGAGGAATATAATATAATGAATTCCCCCTCCCCCACATACTGTATATACTATGTACACTGGGATCACTGCATAGAACATAGAACAAGTGACCCACAATGCACCAAGACTTTCTAAAACATTTGAATTTTATAAAATCATTTATTGAAACTTTGTATCAATTTTTCTACAATTTTAATGATACAAAAATTTCAATAAATATTTTTTTTTCTAAAATTCTAATGTTTCATTGCCTTAAAAAATCCCATCAAAAAAAGTCTTGCTGTGATTACAGATCAGATAATGAAGACAACGCTTTCTAAAAATAAACTAAACTGACTTGTAATTAGCAGCCAGCAGGTGACAGTTATCTGACCCTTCAGGTGACCGTTGGGCAGCCAACCTGGTGTGAGGTGACAGGTATCGGGTGTGGGGGAGACACACAGACCTGACAGGCAACCCAACTATAAAAAACTAAAGTATTACACATGGCGGGCTGACAGAGCTCCGCCCCCAATCACTGCCACCCCCATCATTGTCCCTGGGAGTAGTCCTTGTGGACAGTCGTGTTCTGGGCTCCTCCCATTTTATAATATAGTGACCAGGACATAGAGCTGCCCACAGGACTCATCCCCCTGCTCCTGCACAACCCCCAACCCTCCCCCACCACCAGTGTTCATTTATACATTTTATTTAGTTTTAGTCATATTTTAATCATCTCAATTGTTTTAGTACCATTTTATTGCATTATTTAAGCATTTCTTTAGAATTGCCAAACTCATTCTATACTCCGGGAGTAAAACGCCTATAAGATATTATTTCCAGTGGGAAGGATTGAACCCGCACTACACACACAGATTTAGGCGGCGTACACACGTACGAGACCCTCGACGGGCGGAACACATCGTTCCGCCCGTCGAGGTTCTCGGCCGGCCGTCGAAATCGGCGACCCGCCCGTCGGGAATGGCAACCAGCCATTCATCCCGACGGGCCGTCGAGCAAATAGAGAGCCTGCTCTCTATTCGCTCGACGGGATTCCCGACGGGCGGGGCGAGCCAGGAGCGTACACACGGCCGAGGTTCTCGCTGGAATGCAGCTCCCAGCGAGGTTCTCGCTGGTTTCTAGCGAGAACCTCGGTCGTGTGTACGCCGCCTTAGCCGGTGTGATAAATAACGTCTTTAGAAATAAAACCGAGTTTCATAAACAAACACAAATATTGCTTTCTGACAAACAGAAGTGCAATCTTAAAATATAAAAAGACTCAGAAACCTGAAATCTCTATTGGCTGTAATGTCATTTCACAAATCACCTGAATATATCACCGACATTAACCAATTAAAGCGGTTTTATACCTGGGAAAAAAAAGGCAAAGGCATAATGCACCGCAATACTAGCTCATTATGAAATACTTACCTTAGAAGGAAGCGCCAGCATCGCCTTCCAGTCACCGCTGAGAGAGCGGAGATGTTCCCTCTGCGTGTCTTCCAGGTTCGCGGCTTCAGCGCTGTAAGTGGCCCGGAGCCGCGTGACACATTGTACCCACAGGTAAGCCTTATTATAGGCTTTCCTGCAAGTAAAAATGTGCTAAAGGGGTTCACAACCACTTCAAGGACCGGGCCTATTTTTGACATTTGTTGTTTACAAGTTAAAATCTGCATTTTTTCCTACAAGAATAATTAGAACCCCCAAACATTTTATATATATATATATATATATATATATATATATATATATTAGGGTTGTCCCGATACCAGTACTCCCACAAATACCCCCGATACCACAATAGAATACTTTTTCCGCCCCGCCGCTGCCGCCGAACGCCGCCGCCGCATGGGTTAAACATCGTGGGGGAACATCATCACAGCATTCATTTGAATAGCTGTAGTGTTCCCGCCCGTATAGACACTCCCCCTTGCTCGGGATTGGATGGGTGATCGTGATCTGTCCAATTCCGAGCAAAGGGGAGTGTCTATATGGGCGGGAACACTACAGCTGTTCAAATGAATGCTGTGATGTTCCCCCGGGCAGCGGTGGCTACGTAGGGGTGACATGGCTGCATATATGGGTGACATGGCTGCATTTGTGGGTGTAATGGCTGCATATATGGGTGACATGGCTGCATATATGGGTGACATGGCTGCATATATGGGTGACATGGCTGCATTTGTGGGTGACATGGCTGCATATATGGGTGACATTTCTGCATATATGGGTGACATGGCTGCATTTGTGGGGGACATTTAAAAAGAGTATCGGTATTCGGTATCAGCGACTACTTGAAAAAAGTATCGGTCCTAAAAAAGTGGTATCGGGACAACCCTAATATACTGTATATATATATATATATATATATATATATTAGCAAAGACTCTGGAGAAAAAAATGGCGGGCATTGCATTATTTTATGCCACACAGTATTTGTGCGCAGGGAAAAAATACATTTCACCAAATTAAAAAAAAATGTTGTATATTGTGAAAAATTATGTTTTGCTGAGTAAATAGATACCAAATGAAAATTGCACACGCACAGTCTGCATATGTAATGTAGCAGATCGGCGCTCTTTATCACCAAGATCTCAGCGCAGTGAGACATTCCATTAGGATTTCTACCTTTTGGGGGACAGAAGGTTGAAGTCTGGGTATTCGGGGTGAATAGCTGTTAGAGATTCCACAGGGACCCCATCTTACATTTGTATTGGCGGAGAAAGTCGTGTCCTGAGAATGGACTCCCAGGGCCGGGAACCCCCATGTCCTCCATGTTTATTTTGAATTCCCATAAAGAGAAACGCATCACACAAGATCATTTCCTTAACTCAGATGACATTTACTTACACTTCAAGTCAATGAAGTGTAAATAGCAGGAATATAAATACATTTTTTTTCTCTCTGCAGATGGATACAATGACCCAGCCCCCCATGAAATGGGACCGATTCTACTGGTTCAATCCATCTGTGATGAAACCCAAGTGGTTCCAATCACCACCGAGGCTGGGAAATCATCCTACGCTAAGACCACGAAAGAAACATGTGTCATGCCATTCACCAATAATGAGCAAAGACAAGTGACTCCATCCACCCATAAGAAGAAACCACAAGTGGTAGTGATTCCATCCACCCAGGACAAGGATGCACGAGTGGTAGTGATTCCATCCACCCAGGACAAGGATGCACGAGTGGTAGTGATTCCATCTTCCAGGAGTCAGCAAGTACAAGTGATAACCATTCCCTCAACCAAAGGCCAGGAAGTAGAAGTGATAAAGGCCACCGTCAAGAAAGAGGCAAGATATGTATCAACGTCTACCATCGAGATTACAAGATCCATGATCAACAGGAGAATACTGGTGAATGGGACTCCATCTCCATCCACTATGGACCAGGAAATACAGATGACCCCTTTCACCACCGACCAGGAGACACATATGTCACTGTCCACCAAGGAACAGGGGACACAAATGTCACTGTCCACTAAGGAGCAGGGGACACAAATGTCACTGTCCACCAAGGAGCAGGGGACACATGTGTCACTGTCCACCAAGGAGCGGGGGACACAAATGTCACTGTCCACCAAGGAGCAGGGGACACATATGTCATTGTCCACCAAAAAGCCGGAGACACATATGTCATTGTCTACCAAGGAGCAGGGGACAAAAATGTCACTGTCCACCAAGGAGCAGGGGACACATATGCCATTGTCCATCAAGGAGCGGGAGACACATATGTCATTGTCCACCAAAGAGCGGGAGACACATATGTCATTGTCTACCAAGGAGCAGGGGACAAAAATGTCACTGTCCACCAAGGAGCAGGGGACACATATGTCATTGTCCATCAAGGAGCGGGAGACACATATGTCATTGACCACCAAAGAGCCGGAGACACATATGTCATTGTCTACCAAGGAGCCGGAGACACATATGTCATTGTCTACCAAAGAGCCGGAGACACATATGTCATTGTCCACCAAGAAGCCGGAAACACATATGTCATTGTCCACCAAGGAGCCGGAGACACATATGTCATTGTCCACCAAGGAGCCGGAGACACATATGTCATTGTCTACCAAGAAGCCGGAGACACATATGTCATTGTCCACCAAGGAGCCGGAGACACATATGTCATTGTCTACCAAGGAGCCGGAGACACATATGTCATTGTCCACCAAGGAGCCGGAGACACATATGTTATTGTCCACCAAGGAGCCAGAGACACATATGTCACTGTCCACCAAGGAGCCGAAGACACATATGTCATTGTCCACCAAGGAGCAGTCAATTCCATTAGATCTCGCCTTTTAAGAATCAGCATACACTGGTACCTCCTCCAGACAAAGGCCATGGGGCATCTCCACTAGTCCCATCCAGTAGTGCCATGGAGCAACAGCCATGCGTACTTTCCTTGGAAAGATTCACTTTCTATGGAATACTTGGAAAAGGGGCCTTCGGGAAGGTGGTGTTGGCCTCCCATGATGTCATTCAACAAAAGCTGGCTGTGAAGATCATTAAAAAACGAGAACTACTTGATCAAGATCCCAGCATGGCCACCAAAGAGCGTCACGTACTGATAAACTACAAGGGGAATCCATATATCACCCATCTATTTGGATCATTCCAGACAGAGGTAAGTCTTTCCATCTTCCATTTTTTCATCTCTTGTGTGTATCTTCATATATTCCTCCACAAAGTGAAATCTTATTTGTCTCTAATGTAACCTTTATCTCTTCTTTTCCCACAGACTCATCTCTTCTTTGCCATGGAATACCTGAGTGGAGGGGATCTTCGGAAATTGCTATTGGCCTACAACACATTTGACGAGAACATTATAAGGTAAGTCCAATGACAGGGCCATGACGGAGTCGGGGGTGGCTGACCAATGAGGACAGGCAGTGACACAGCCAGGCCCCTCCCACTGAGCCCCGTCCATACACACCCCTATGTACTATAGGGAAAGTCACTTAGCTTTAGATTTTCTAGGTCTTTGATAATATTGAATGATAATTCATATTTTTTATAATGTTATGATGGGATATAGAGAGGAGCTAAAAGGGGGGCTCCTCTTTCATTGAATGGAGAATTCCTCCACTGGGGCCCCCGATTGCTTTCAGCGGGTCTCCAGGCTGGCATTATATCCAACAAAAAGTGGGAAGTTGTGAGTTGCAGTGGTGTTGGAGCTTCTTTGTGGAGGACATGGAGGCCGGGTATAGATGAATGGATCTGTCCTGCCCAATTCACAGATATAAATGGGATAAAATCTCCCGGAGTTGCTCACCTGCTGTACTCCTCTTTACCATGGTGAGAGCTTGTGAAGATTGAGCTATTGGGGTCAGTACGCGTTTATCTGCCCCCTGTAATTGGCGCAATTTAAGTGAACCTCTAGGCAAGGGTTGGACCCTCTCTTAGGTGTTTCTTGTTGTCTGAGTCCTCATTAGGGGGAGTCACACTCTGCTGCACACCAGCCGCTGAGGACCGGAGTTCCATCACCTCCAGCACTAGTCACGCTGGTTGCTCACTACTGTCCTCCAGGAGAGGAGAACACTCCTCAACCCTGCACTACGTACAGAGCACACTCTTCTGTATATAGTTTACACCTAAACTACTGGTATGTAACAATGCTTCAATGTTAGTGCAGTTTGGCCACACCCACAATTTGATACAGAGGTGATAATTTGCAGTATTCTCTAGGAACCTATCAGTAAACAGTAATGATCTGCTGTAATCTCCAGCAACCAATCAGTGCACAATAATGATTTGTATCAACCTCTAGAAACCAATCAGTAATGATGTACAGTAACCTCTAGCAACCAGTGAGCGGTAATGATGTGCAGTAACCTCTAGTAACCAATCAGTGAACCGTAATGATATGCAGTAACCTCTAGCATCCAATCAGTGAGAAGTAATGATGTGTAGTAACCTTTAGAAACCAATCAGTGAGCGGTGATGATATGCATTAACCTCTAGCAACTAATCACTGAGCGATAATGAAATGGTGTAATCTCTGGCAACCAATCACAATTACTGCCTGGTCTTCTACAGTAAATTGATTTTGCATCTAGTTGCTATTTATTGTATGTCCGCGCATTGCGGCGATCGTTGTTGCAGTGTGTCAGTCTGACACCCCGCAACACGATCTAGGTAAGCAGTCTCTGACAGAGACTCTTTACCACGTGACCAGCTGTGTCCAATCACGGCTGATCACGATGTAAACAAGAAGAGACCCCCCGAGGATGCCCACACTAGACCACCAGGGATGCCACCAGACCACCAGGGATGCCCACCACCAGGTATGCCAACCTAGACCACCAGGGATGCCAACCAGTGCCCACAACGGATGCCAATCAGTGGCCACAATGGGCATCACTGATTGGCAGGCATTATTGTTTGGCACTGATTGCTATCCATCAGTATAATATATTACAGTACATGCGTGCCACCTATCAGTGCCCATCTGTGCCACCTATCAGTGCCCATCCATGCCACCTATCAGTGCCCATCAGTGCCCATCAGTGTTGTCTATCTAAGCCCATCCATGCTGCCTATCAGTGCCCACCCGTGCCGCCTATTAGTGCCCATCCGTGCCGCATATCAGTGCCACTTATCAGTGCCCATCAGTGCCGCCTATCAGTGCCCCATCAGTGCTGCATATTAGTGCCCATCATCAGTGCCCATCAATGCCACTTCATAAATGCCACCTCATTGGTGCCACCTCATCGGTGCCCATCAGAGCCGCCTTATCAGTGTCCATCAGTGCAGCCCCATCAGTGAAGGAGAAAACTTATTTATATACAAAGTTTTGTAACAGAAACAAAAAAAACATATTTTTTTCAAAATTTTCGCTAAAAAATTAGTTTGGGTATAATGTAGTGCAACAGCGCTGAAAGTTGAAATTGGTCTGGGCAGGAAGGTGTATAAGTGCCCGGTATTGAAGTGGTTAAAGACAACCCTGCATTCATAGAAGCTGTAGTACGGCTACACTTGAATGAACTGTTTTACCGACCCTGCACCTATAACTTGTACAAATCAGCTGGTTCACTAAAAAAATTATTTCATTTTTTCTTTTTCTATAATAAAAGAAGAACAGACAACTGACTTGCAGGAATATAATCTATGTGAATAATACTATGGATAGAAAAGGGAAAATTCAGCACTTCTTTATGTACAGGTAACGGCTGTGGCGATAAAAGTATAGATATTTTATTGTCCACCATTAGATTTCAAATATTTTTTGTTTTCTTTCTGTTATCAGTGGGTGAGTTTCATAAGACTATTGTTTAAATGGTTTCCTATAAAGATCTACAAGAGCTCAGGCAAAAATTCAATCAATAAATCTATTTCCTTTAAAAATATTTACATGGATTTTGTTTTGGGTCAGGCCAAGGCCTTGTACTGCTAATAAAAATAATAAAAATGTTCTACTAATAATAATTTGTTTGAATTGGGAAGTAACTCTTCTGAAAGCATATCAGTTTATTTTTATATAATTTATTAAAATGTTCTTAATAAAAAATAAAATAAAAAAAGGGCAAAAGAAAAACATTTTATACTAGTGGCACAGAAGGATTTATACAAAGGCACTTTTTTTACATAATAAATGGGGCAAAAAGGTCACTAAGGTAGAAGGTCCACCAAGCAACCTGTAAGAAATTTAATTTTTTTTTTTATAAATGTGTAAAGAAGGTAATTCCTTAACCACTTAAGGACCGCCGCATGTACATTTACGTCGGCAGAATGGCACCGACAGGCACATCAACGTATATATACGTTGGTGCCTTGGGGGGGATCGGGGGTCCGATCGGACCCCCCCCCGTACATGCGGCGGTCCGCGCGGCTGCAGGAGCGATCCGACAAGTGGGGGCGGCTATCCGTTTTCATCCGCCCCCTCCGGATCGCTCCCAGCCAATGCGCGCGCCCGCCTGACCTGTCACTTCCTCCTCCTGTGTAAACACAGGAAGGAGGAAGCGACGTGATCTCTCCCTCGGCGTTTGTTTCAAGCGCCGCTGAGGAGAGATCACTACAGAACAAGTAAGTCCTGCACCAACACTACACTACACACACACATTTAACCCCCGCGATCGCCCCCCCCCCCCCTCCCCCTGTCACAGTGTCACTGAATGCAGTAATCATGTATGATTACTGTATTTAGTGTCAGTGTGACAGACAGTGTGACAGTCAGACAGTCAGTAGTGTCAGGGTAGCCCCCCCCACCCCCCCAATAAAGTTTTAACCCCCTGATCACTGCCCTAGTTAACCCTTTCACTCCCTATTGCCAGCGTCACTAAGCGATCATTTTTCTGATCGCTGTATTAGTGTCGCTGTTCCCGCTAGGTAGCTAATTTTTTTTTAATGCGATTTTTTTTTTTACTAAAGACATGCGGCTAAATAAATTTTGGCCTAAATGTTTGACTAAAATTTAGTTTATTGGTTTTTTATTATAACAAAAAGTAAAAAATATTGATTTTTTTTCAAAAATGTCGCTCTATTTTTGTATATAGCGCAAAAAATAAAAATCGCAGAGGCGATCAAATACCACCAAAAGAAAGCTCTATTTGTGGGAAAAAAAGGACGCGAATTTTGTTTGGGAGCCACGTCGCACGACCGCGCAATTGTCTGTTAAAGCGACGCAGTGCCGAATCGCAAAAACCCCTTGGGTCATTTGCCAGCGTATTGGTCCGGGTCTTAAGTGGTTAATAATGCAAAAACCCAGAGACCCTTTGGTGTAGCGATTAGCATTATTTTTTAGTTCTTCTCTTGTGCATGATACTCTGGGGCAATGGGGCATTGAACATGCACTCCCCTGCCATACCATTCCCAGGTCACTAGTCTTCAGGGGAGTGTTCTAAAAAGGGTTCCCTTAACCACTTCCAGACTGCCATACGACTATAAACGGTGGCACTTTAAAGATGGATATCTCTGTAACGGCAGCAGCTGCTGCCACAACCGAGGTATCCATCTTTAGTGTGAGCGGTCCTGTAAAAGATAACGGTGGTCTCCGCGGCGGATTCACTGCGAGATCACCGTTATCTGCAGCGGGAGAGGGCAACGGAAGCGGAAATGATCGGGTCCTACCGTCTGCTGTGTGGGGATGTGAGTGAGGGCAAAATGGCCCCCACCCGTCCCCATAGCTCTGCTGGGCGGAAGTGACGTCAAAACGTCAGTCCCGCCCATGCGTCTTAAAGAAACTTTTTTTTTGTCATTTGAAAAAATAACAGTTTCCATTTTTTTTTCTTTTTTTGCATCTAAGTCTAAATATGAGATCTGAGGTCTTTTTGACCCCAGATCTCATATTTAAGAGGACCTGTCATGCTTTTTTCTATTACAAGGGATGTTTGCATTCCTTGTTATAGGAATAAAACTGATCAAATTTTTTTTTCCAGTGTAAAAAATAATAAAATAAATAAAAATAAATAAAAAAAATGTTTTTTTAAAGTGCCCCGTCCCGATGAGCTCAGGCGCAGAAGCCAACGCATACGTGAGTAGCGCCCGCATATGAAAACGGTGTTCAAACCACACAAGTGAGGTATCGCCGCGATCATTAGAGCGAGAGCAATAATTATAGCCCTAGACCTCCTCTGTAACTCAAAAAATGCAACCTATAGAATTTTTTGAAACGTCGCCTATCGAGATTTTTAAGGGTAAATGTTTGACGCCATGCCACGAGCTGGCGCAATTTTTAAGCGTAACATGTTGGGTATCATTTTACTCGGCGTAACATTATCTTTCACAACATTTAAAAAAATTGGGCCAAATTTATTGCTGTCTTATTTTTTAATTCAAAAAAGTGAATTTTTTTCAAAAAAAGTGCGCTTGTAGGACCGCTGCGCAAATATGGTGCGACAAAAAGTATTGCAATAATCGCCATTTTATTCTCTAGGGTGTTAGAAAAAAAATATATGTAATGTTTGGGGGTTTTAAGTAATTTTATAGCAAAAAAAATGTTTTAGTCTTGTAAACACCAAATCTGAAAAACACCCAAGGTACTGAAGTGGTTAAAGTAGTTGTAAAAATAATGTTTTGCTGAAATGACGGTTTACAGGGCATAGAGACATAATAGTTAACTGATTCCTTTTAAAAACGATTAAAACTAGATAAAAATCAATCATATAATGTACCTGCAGTTTCAGTTTCGTTTTTGCATGCTGTTTCCTGGTTCTCTGATGTACAGAGCCACAGAGCCAATACAGGGCAGTAATGGTTTGGAAAATGAAAATGATTGGTGCTGAGGGGTTTTAGACACACAGTAATCACACCTCCTTGATTAGTAACCACCGAGAGAAAGCTCCCAGGACTGTGGTTATCAGGAAATAGACAACCAGGAAGTGTGGAGATCAGAGAAGGATTACAGCAACTTGAGAGCCAAAACGAACAATGAGGACATGAAAACAGCACTGCATTAGGCCACGTACACATGATCAGACTGGTCCGATGAAACTGGTCCGACGGGCCGTTTTTATCGGACCGCGCTGAAGTGGTCTGATGGTCTAATGTGCGTACACACCATCGGATCAAAAATCCGATCAGACCAGAACGCGGTGACGTAGAACACACCGACGTGCTGAAAAAACAAAGTTCAATGCTTCCAAGCATGCGTCGACTTGATTCTGAGCATGCGTGGGTTTTTGGTCCGATGCTTTGGCGTACTAACCATCGAATGTGTCCGTCGGACAGATTTTAAAGCAAGTTTTAAAACTTTCGTCCGATGGACAACGGTCCGATGGGCCGTACACACCATCAAATTGGTCCGATTAAACTGGTCTTAAGACCAGTTTCATTGGACCGGTCTGATCGTATGTACGCAGCCTTAAGGAAAAGGAAGCTATTAAGATAAAAAAAAAAATCCTTTACAAACCCTTTAAAGTAATACTGGCAGTCAATGCTGGTTGGCACATTATCGACCCTCCCCCAAGGAAGGCAAGTAGACGCGAGAAAATATGCATAGTATCCCAGTGTACCTAAGGGATGATTGGGCTGATTTCCTAAAGGATTGGGCTTGTTCAGTTAGCAAGAGATAATGCTTTACTTAGAAATTGTTCACTTTGCAAAGTAAATATTTATTTAGCTTAATGGTAATTAAGAAGAAAAAACTGGATGTTTCTTGCACATAGTTAGATGAGTAAAAATCCACTTTCCCAAGTGAACAGTTTTATTTTTTTAGTAAATAAACCCCAAAGACTCTATGGAGACATGAGTCAGAGTACACTGCCTGGTTAAAAATATATTGCCAGCACATTTTAAATAGGTATTAAGCTCAAGAACAAAACGAATAGCCTCATCCCGATCCCTGAGGACTTCCAGTAGATGAAACGCATTGGGTCGGGCTTAACCCATGACATCACTTCCATCGGCTGCAATGCATGGCCAAATCGCTAATAGATATTAGGAAAAAATAGGCTTTCTAGTTTTTAATAAAAAATAGAAAACATTATTGGATGATTATATCAACAGCGCTTTTCCACATTTGCTAAGCTCTAAGGAAAATGAGTGCAACTGCATTTGCAAAGCGCACAGTCTATTTATTTACCTTTAGTAAATCAACCTCATAGTCCTACTCACAAATGAACACCGCCCCTTCCCCCATACACACTAAATTTAACTCATCTGCTGATCTACATCAAATTAAACAGAATAAATCTATGGAAATTAATTTGGTTGGTAACTTTGTACTATTTTTTTTTTTTTTTTTGCCACCAGATATACATGGTAACATTAATCAAATTTAGAAGAAAAAAAAGTTAAGTATTTGAATAATTCTTCTTGTGTATAAATTCCAAATAATGTATGTCTCTTATTTCTATTCTCTTGTTCTTTTAAAAGGGTTTTGTTATGTCAAAAATATTTGAAATGACTGGTAAAAACCATTTTTGACATAATTCAATCATTTTAATGTGAAAGATCATAAGTGTTTTAACCCAATCTATCTACACTATAGGCCTGTCAACCTGCCACCGGGGAAACCAGGGCAAAAAGTGGTGCAGATGTTCTTCAGGGACAGTGACAGACTGTTACTGTGGCAGTGGGATTGCCATTCACCAAATCTCAAAAAGAAGCCACTGGGAATTGTGGGAATCATCATTACACCAAAGAGGGTCCCCCCCCCCCAATGACTGGGCCTGCAGCAAAAGTGTATAGGAAGCTAGTGGGTGGGTCATTTACCTATTATTGTGCCTTTGCTGACACTGTGTAGATTCTTTGAGAGACTTGATCATCATTTGCCTTCCCGAAGTTTGCATTTGCCCACTATTACACACCGCTAATCATTTTGGCCAGGGCCTACATCTCAAAACCTTAACCCATTGCCTGTCACCTCCCACTCCAGTGTCCTAAGGAACCCATTATTTTCTTAAGAATAATTCACTGGGTACAGGACTACCCAGCATCAATAAGCACACCACGGGCCCCAACGTAGCCAGCAGAAGGCTAACTTTGAGGGCTGTACATATTTACTAGGGTTGTCCCGATACCACTTTTTTAGGACCGAGTACAAGTACCGATACTTTTTTTTTCATGTACTTGCCGATACCGAATACCGATACTTTTTTTTAAATGTCATGTGACAGTTTTCAAACCACAATACAGACTAAGGATATTTTCTTTAGAATTATGAAGAACTCTAACTCAAGACATTATAAAAATAAAAATTAGTAAAAATTAATAAAAATGTTTTACCTTCTTGTCACGCAGTAGTAAAAAACTCAAAGAATTTTCACAGAACATGTTGATAAATACAAAAAAAGTATTCTATTTAGGTATCGGGAGCATTTGCGCGAGTACAAGTACTCCCGCAAATACTCGGTATCGGTCCCGATACCGATACTAGTATCGGTATCTGGACAACCCTAATATTTACCATTACCCCACAATTTTATTTAACGAGAGGCTAATGCTTCGTACATGCTAATGCTTCCCGGCAGGAAAACTGCCATCACAGTTTATCATCAGGAGAAACGGCCGTGTGTAAGCTAAATTGCAATTTTTCCGGCAGGAAAACCTCCCAGGAATCCCGGCAGGAAAAAAGAGAAGATGTTCTTTATTTTCCTGTCGGATTCCTGTCTTTTTTTTCCATGCAGTTTTCCAATGGTAAACACTGTGAGGCAGTGCGGATGGAGCATACACACGGCCGGGATTCCCAACCAAAGCTCTCACGGCAGTTTTCCTGTCTGGGAAACCCACCCGTGTGTAGGGGGAAAAAGCTAGCAAGCAGGTTCTCGGTTTCCCCCTAGGTTTTTCTGGCGGGCTTTTTAAAACCGATCATGTGTACAAGACATTAGGCTTAGCTCCTTCCTCACAAGAGCCTCTATAGGCAACTTAGCCTCTAGTTGTGTTTATACCTATTATGGTTGCTAATTAGGTGAGGAAAGCTACAGTTTGGGCTGATCAGATTTGAGTTTACTTTAGTACTTTAAATATCTGAAGAAATCCTTGGTGTATTGTGTAACCTTTTAGATTTTTCGCTGGCTTACCCTCTCTTATCTGAAAATTACTTACAATAATAATGATAATACATAGTGTCATTTACTAAAAAGTCTTGAGTCTTATTTCAGGGTGACCCTATGGTATTGAGAAACTGCTAATGTACACCTGCTAAAGTGGTGTACCCTGAGGTGCCAGTGGGGCTAGGGCTTTTGTCAGAGTCAATGTAAGAATAAAGGACCCAACATAACAAATGGGTCCTGAGGGGATATTGCTATAGATACACAACATTTGAAGCACGTGACAGCTTATCTTGAATGCACAACATTTCCTGAGAGGATGTGGTTTTTGTCTTGAATGAAGCAGTAGCAGATTGGGTCTTTAAACCTTTCTTCAATGTTGCAGCTGATAGTTGGTGTAAATTCTGTCTTTCTAAAGGAGACAACAATTCTGGAGTATCTGGGTCAGATTCTCAAAGCAGTTACGTCGGCGTATCTTGAGATACACCGTGTAACTTCTAGGATGCGCCGGCGTATCTGTTTTCTGTATTCTGAAAGCAAGATACGCCGGAATTTTGCTTAGATCTGACTGGTGTCTCCTACGCCGTCGTATCTTAGTTGCATATTAACGCTGGCCGCTAGGTGGCCCATTCCGTCAATATACGCGTTGAATATGCAAATCAGCTAGATACGCCAATTCCCGAACGTACTTGCGCTCGGCGCATTATTTTTATGTCATTTGCGTAAGCGTAAGTCTGGCTTAAAGTTGCCCCTGCTATATGAGGCGTACGTGAGGCGTAGGAAATGTTAAGTATGGACATCGGGACAGCTTCGATCTTTCCGTTGTTTACGTCGTTTGTGTAAAACGATCGCGAATAGGACTTTGCGTAAGTTACATTTACGTCGAAACCAATGAGTATTTGTGGCATAATTTTGAGCATGCGCACTGAGATACGTCCACGGACGGTGCATGTGCCGTTCGGAAAAAGCGTCAATTACGTGGGGTTACGATTCATTTACATGGATCACGCCCCCTACCTGCCTATTTTAAATTAGGCGCGGTTACGCCAGCCCATTTACGCTACGCCGCCGTAACTAGGGGCGCAACTTCTTTGAGAATACTGGACTTGCATCCAAAGTTGCGGCGGCGTAGCGTAAACACGATATGCTACGCCCCGCTCGAGGTTACGCCGCCCTATGATAATCTGGCCCTCTGTATTTAGTGGTGAGGTTTTCTTGTAGTTAGGGGGCTAGAACTCCTTAAGTGGATAATCAAGAAGCCTGGATCGTTCTTAGCTCTAGCTACGTTTTTTTTTTTTTTTAATTCAAGGAGAAGCAGGCTGGAAAGCAGACCTGATTGTTGCACCTTATACCTTGAACTGGCAGTTGCACGTTTTCTTGGATATTGTAAGGCAAATCTGCTATCACTAGGTTCACACAATGTGTACTATCTAGCTAACTAAGACCAAGGTACATTTTCCTTGGCGATTTCAAGCTTAAAGCAGAGCTCCACCCAAAAGGGGAAGCTCCGCTTATTTGCTTCCTCCCCCCCTCTGCTGCTACATTTGTCACCTTTCGGGGGGATGGGTACCTGTTTATCAATGCCTTAGAAATAGCTGGTGCAGATGTATACTATAAGCCAGGAGGGGAATGATGGAATAGATATGTGTATCTAGCTAAAGTCTGTATCAATAAGCACTCAAACAAGAAGGGGGACATAGGAACCTACCGGATGTAACAAATAAGCTAAAAGATGGGCTGTTTTGGCAGCTCAATTTGTGTATTTTAAACTATTTATAAGCCGATAGCTGTCTGTACATGCCTAAATATACATGCTTTATTTAACCACTTAAAGCGGAGGTTCACCCAAAAATCCACTTTCTCCCATTAGCTCCAGCATACTGCTGACACCTGCAGTACGCTGGATTTTTTTTTTTTCCGTACTTATCGTTTTAGCCAGGTTTTTTCTCCGGCTCCGACCGGGGAATCCTGCGGGGAGTAGGCGTTCCTAAATCAAGCCCACGCCTTCTGAAAAAAGCCAAAGTGACACTCGGCTGTTTACGGCGCCTGCGCCTGCCGTGTAGAGCTGACTGCGCAGGCATCGTAAACACCCGAGCATCACTTCGGGTATTTTCGGAAGGCGTGACGCGATATCCAAGCCCGTCAATCAACTGGGCTTGATTTAGGAACGCCTACTACCTGGAAGGATACGCCGCGCGGAGCCAGAGAAGAAACCCGGCTAAAACGATAAGTACGAAAAAAAAAATATCCAGCATACTGCAGGTGTCAGCAGTATGCTGGATCTAGTGAGAGAAAGTTGATTTTCGGTGACCCCGCTTTAAGGACCTGAAGGATTTGCCCCCTTATTTAACAGGCTCGGTCCCTTTTCTCCTTTACATATGGCTGTTTTTTCCAACAGGAAAACTGCCAGGAGAACTTTGGACAGGAAAACCGGCCATGTGTATGCTCCCTCGCAGTGTTTCCCATAAGAAAACTGCGGGGAAAAAACAGGTTCTTATTTTTTTTTTTAAGTGCAGTTTTCCTGTCGGAAAAACTGCTAAGTAGCATATACATGGCCGGTTATCTCAGCCAAAGGAAAACACAGCAGTTTTCCCGACGTGAAAAAGATTGTGTGTACTAAGCAATAGCGTCTACAAAATAGGGGATATATTTATGGCATTTTTAATATTCATTTTTTTTTAATAGTAATGGCAATGATCAGCACTTTTTAGCGGGACTGCAACAGACAGATGGGACACTTTTGGGAGCATTGACATTTATACTTCGATCAAACCTAAAAAATAGCCACTGATTACTGTATAAATATCACTGGCAGGAAAGGGGTTAACACTAGGGGGCGATCAAGGGGTTAACTGTTCCCTAGGGAGGTATTTCCAACTGTGGGGGGAGTGTACTGACAGGGAGTAGAGAGAGATCGCTGTTCCTGATCACTAGGAACAGCAGATCTATCTCTACTTCCCTGACAGAACGGGAATCTGTCTGTTTACATTGACAGTTCCCCGTTCTGGCTTTCTGAGAAATGATCGTGAGTTGGCGGCGGACAACGTGGCCGCCGGCGCCGAGCATCAGCTCCCCCTAGAGCTCTTAAAGCGACTAACTTAAACCTATGGCGATTTGGGCAGCCGTGCCAACCTGCCACAGTATAATGATGGCGGCTGGCCTTTTTACACAAGAAATTATGGAAATACTACAGAGGTGGTAAAAGGGTGTCTTTTGCCTATGAAAAAGCACTTATATTGTGTCTCCTTTCACATAATAGACTGTTGGGTTTGTGTTTTCTGAACCCTAGTGAGTGAAACAGCTATAAACAATGTCATTCATGTTGAATTTTTACATAGTTAAAACGCAATAACAAGTCAAAGCAGGTTTCCTTTATGAATGTCAGAATTCTTGTTGGTGGCAAATATAACCTTTCATTTGCAGCTTGCAATATATATGTGTAGCACTACCCCTAAAGGAGCTGCTGGTTTAGATTTGGGCCTGCCGTTACCCTACTGTTCACCATGCTTGTCCTAGGGGTCCTTCTGGAAGAGTTACAAATGTCCACACCAACACTTTGTTACTTTTTCTTCAAGGGTTTTATTAAACGAGTTCCGTCAGAGAGGTGGAGGGGTAGGGAAGATTCAGGTACCTTGCTTTGTGGATCACGGGTATGATCTTGGATCCAGAGGACAAATTGTTTCCACACTGGCTTCAGCAACCACCGGATAGGCTCTCTCACTGGCCTAGCAAGCGGTGAGAAGCTCGTTCCAAAGTCTCTGCCACAGACTTGATGAGTGCCGTCGAGTCGTTACACGGTTCTCTGCCACAGGATCATGTAACCACACACACACTTTGCAAAGTTCCAAAGAAATTACACAGCTCACTGTGCCAGGATCTTTTTTGCCAAACCGGCCGCACGGTTAGGTAAATTGGCCAGGATGCGTTCTCCAATTGGATCCCCAATTGTTCAGGTTCTTCCCGCAGGCAAGACAGCACAGGACCACCCCTGGACCAGTAGGCCCCCAGAAACTTCAGTAGCGGAGCCTCAGGCCAGCAGGTCCCGAGAACCAGGAGGGCCATCAGGTCCGGATCGGAAGACCCCGCCAGAACAGTGTCTGTCCCTTAATGCACAGCGGCAGGGAACACGCCACTGAGCTGCTTCTGGGCAAGAGGCCCCCAATACACACAGCCCATTGCATTTCCAACCTTAACTCCTGGTGACAGCGACACCCACAGTCAGGTGGAAGAGGTGCAACGCAGCTGATTTGGAACAGAAACCCATAATTTTGCATAAAATTCTGAGCTAAACTACAGCTCAGATAACTAAATTTACAAATAGCGCCTACTCAACATTTTGACATTTTGTTTATATCTTTTGCTCTCATGCCGCGTACACACGATCACTTTTCAGGATGGAAAAAAAATATGTTTTTCCAACTTCATCATTAAAAACGACGTTGCCCACACACCATAGTTTTTAAAAAAAATGATGAGCAAAGCGCGGTGACGTACAACGTTACTCTAAAGGGGAAGTTCCATTCAAGCTCCATCTCATAACTTGCTGCTGAGCATGCGTGGGTTTAAAACATTGGCCCAGATTCAGATAGAATTAGACTATCGTAGAGTATCAGAAATACACTACGCCGCCGTTTTTTACCTGGCTCTACGTGGAATCCAGGTAGATTTTGTCCAGTAAACGACGGCGGCGTAGTGTATTTCTCCTGTCGCAATCCATCTGCGGGAGTAGGGGGCGTGAATCATTTAAAATAGGCGCGTTCCCGCGGCGATCGAACTGCGCATGCTCCATTCGCAAATTTTCCGCCGTGCATTGCGCGAAATCACGTCGTTACGTCATTTTTTCTTGAGTAGCGTCGTTTACGGAGATTCCTATTCCCGAACGAGTTACGTAAAAAAAAAAAAAAACATTTTTAAATTCGACGTGTTTATCATGGGCTATGCACCGTTTGACCAGCAAGAAGAATGGGAACAGTACATATAAAAAATAGACGAAAGCGTTTGCGAAGACCGCTTATCTTCGTGGATCAAAAACTCATGGTTGCATATCCCGACGCATGTTTAAAAACGACTCCTGCGGCCGCAAAAATATCGCAGCGTAGATCCGTTACAGGCTTATCGAAGACGTACTCCAGCCTCTCGGATCGAAGCCGAAGCCGCCGTATCATGGTTTTCAGAGCAGATTCAAACTAGTGATACGGCGCGCAAAATTTGAAATTACTCTGTCTAACATCAGTTTAGACAGGCGTAATTGTATTTCGCCGTCTGTATCGAATCTGGGCATTGTTTTTAAAAATGGCGTGGGGGCGTTTTAGCCCACACACGATCATTTTTTACAACCGAAAAATGACATTTTTAGAAACGATGTTAAAAAATTCGGGTCCGAAGCATGCTCGAATTTCCGTAAGAGTTTTTCCGTAGAAGATGCGGCGAAAAACGATGTGAAACCAGCCCACACAGTGGAGATCCTATGTTAAATGACGTTTTTAAAAACGTTGTTTTTTTCCATGCCGAAAAGTGATCGTGTGTACGCGGCATTAGCCACAGCTTCACAGCTTTTCTATGCAACCTTTATTGATTTTATATGTGGTTAAACAGCACCTAAACAATTTCAGTAAGGATGTTTTATTGGTGTTATCATGGATGACCTGTGTTGTCAGCAAGAAGAATGGGAACCATATCAATGATTGTTCTCTTGGCAAAGTTGGTGTTTATCCTATGTTTATAAAACCTTGTGTCCTTTTCACCAAAACAGAGGAACCCAAATGTACAGAGCATTCAGTATGACTTCACTTCTTTATGGGTTCCCAGCTTCTTTGTCCCTCCACAGTGCACGGGTTAACAGGACACACATATGCACCACAGGCTATTTTCATACACACAGTACAGTTCATCTATCATGTGCTGGCAAGTACAACCATCCAAAAAATATTATCGTTCTTCTAATATTTGACTGAGTCATTAGTTTATTTTTCTAGATTATTGTATTTCATTCCCCAGGCAGTAGCCCACCTTGTACTTTCCTCATGTACAGTGAGGCAAAACATTCCATTCTTCACCCAGATGACTGACCCCGAACAGAACAGAAAAGGGTAACAATATTCTGGCATTACATTAACATTACAGGATGTCAGAAAAATGGGAAATTCAAGATTTCTATACTGAAGAATAAAAGATACTGATTGGTCCATCTCAAATGAAACTTCGCTATTATCTCCATTTTTAAGTTTTGTTTATACTAGTTCTGGAGCACTTAGTCAAAACCTTGTAAGCCAATGACTCTATTCTGGGATTTACAATAAATTATGTTCACTGCCCGAGGGCCCCATGCCACTAGGGGGCCCCATCAAGGATTGCCAGCCTCAGTAAAACCAGGGACAGTATGTAAAAATCTGTGTTTTTTTACATCTGTCCCTTAAGTGTCCCTTACCGTCATCCTTTTGGTCTAAAAATCCCAAGATTATAGCTGCCCCGCCTCTCCCGGTACCTTTTCAGTGTGTGTATGTGTATTCTGTGTGTGTGTGTGTGTATACTTTGAGGCCCCATAATCTATTGCCTGGGGGCCCAATAATCTACTATTGCCTGGGGGCACCATAATCTCCTATTGCCCGGGGGCCCTATAATCTCCTATTGCCCAGGGGCCTCATGAGTTGTCAGTCCGCCATTGGCCATATGAGTAATTTTAAAACTAATGCCACCAAATCTCAATGTCGTAACATTTATGGTTTTCCATGCTAGTATAGCATAATCTACTCACATGCTTACCGGTGCTCTTTATATTTCCGTGTGACTTTCCATCTTAACTGGGGGGCAAAAAGTCAGCAACTGATGCCCAAATCAACACTGTACAGTTACCAGGAAAAAATCCTCCCTCGTCATGACTCGCTCCAGGAGTCATGTGACTTGCCGAAATAACGCGAGATTAGCACACACGAGGTTTATGGGTGAGCCTGCAGATTAGCCGCAGCTGGCCAGTGACTGCAGTAAAGGTATAGAAACTTTTATTTACACTACGCCGCCGCAATTTAATAATTTTAGGGGGGCAGAGCAAGTGCCGTATTCCCAGCGTAAGCACTTGCTCCGTAACAGCACTTGCGTCGTCGACGTAGTGTAAATGGCTCTGCGTATCCCCGCGTAATTCAAAGGGGGCGGCTTGTATTTAAATTAAGCGCGCCCCTGTGTCGATCGAACTGCGCATGCGCCGGCCTCAAAAATAGCCCAGTGCGCATGCTCCAGCTCACGTCGGAAAAAGTGAATGAAACCGACGTGAGCGTCGTTTACGTAAATCCCTATTCGCGAACGACTTAGTAAAACAACGTAACCAACGGAAAAAGACGATGCTGACCCAACGCCATACTTAACATGGCAACGACGGAACTTCGTAAGGTTACCCCTCATATAGCAGGGGTAACCTTACACGTACGTAAATGACGACGGAGCGGCGTAAAAACGTTCGGGAATCGTCAGATTAGGCTCATTTGCATAGGCAAATGAGAAATCATCGTAAAGGCCACCTAGCGGCCAGCGATGTCATTACATCTACGATCCGACAGTGTAATTGTTTTACACATGTCGGATCTTCACTGTATCTGTGCGTAAGTGATTCTAGGAATCACACGCATAGATACCCAGTAAAAAAAACAGAGATACGACGGTGTTTCCTACGAAATGCCGGCATATCTCTTTTGAGAATCTGGCCCCAGGTGTCATCAAATGCAGCCACTGTGCCATCAAACGCAACCACTGTGTCCATCAAATGCAGCCACTGTGCCCATCAATTGCAGCCACTGTGCCCATTAATTGCGGCCACTGTTCCCATCAAAGGCTGTCACTGTGCCATCAAACGCTGCCACTGTGCCCATCAAAAATTACTTCTTGGATTCCTTGTATCTGTGGGCAGGATGCTGATCCCCAGACACTGGATGTCCGTTGTTCTGTCTATTAGGGAATGGGCGTCAGAACTTAAAACTATTATACAAACAGGGGAGCTTACTGCTAACTTTCAAAAACAACACTCAAAATTCACAGCCATCTGATCAGCCTAGATTAAAGCGGAGTTCCAGTCACCTGTGGAAAAAATAAAAGTCAGCAGCTACAAAAACTGTAGCTGCTGACTTTGCAAAAACACCCACTCACCTGTGCCACGATTCAACGGTGTGTTCACTCCAGTTGGTCTCACCCACTGTGTTCGGTCCCAGACATATTCACTATGGGCACTCAGCTGTGACAGCCTGCGGCTTCACAGCCGGGTGCCCACTGTGCATGCATGAGTTGCGCTGCGCCTCTTGAATGGTGGATGTAGTCTTCTGAGACCTGTCAAAGCCCATTCACAGAGGTCCGACTTTGGATCCGACTTCAAGTTGCCTCAAGTTGCCCCTAGTCGCCTCAAGTCACGCTGCATGAAGAAATCAATGTAAGTGAATGGAGCCGTCCTAATGCACACAACTGCAGTCACTCCGACTTGAAAAAAGGTTCCTGTACTACTTCAATACGACTTGTAGGTGACTTGTACCCATTGATTTCAATGGAAGTCGCCTCCAAGTCGGATCCCCGTTCATAGTGAGGAAACTTTACAGGAAGTCGCCCCAGTGTGAACCTGTTCTAAGGCAAACCCCTCCCTCCCACAGGGGAACTCCACGCCAAATTTTAAATAAAAAACGGGCATGGGTTCCTCCTCCAAGAGCATACCAGGCTCTTGGGTCTGGTATGGATTTCAAAGGGAACCTCCTACGCCGAAAAAACTACGTGGGGCTCTCCCCAAAATCCATACCAGATCCTTATCCGAGCACGCAGCCCTGGCGGTCAGGAAAGGGGGTGGGGATGAGCGAGCGCCCCCCCCCCCTCCTGAACCATACCAGGCCGCGTGCCCTCAACATGGGGGGGCTGGGTGCTTTGGGGCAGAGGCCCTCCGCGGCCCCCCTACCCCAAAGCACCTTGTCCCCATGTTGATGGGGACAAGGGCCTCTTCCCGAAAAATCTGGCCGTTGGTTGTTGGGGTCTGTGGGCGGGTTTTAGATGTTGCAAGCTGCAATCTGATCCAATAGAAGCAGAGGAGTGTCGGGAGAGCAGGACCTGGGCGAGAAAGGGTCTCGTCACAGGGGCTTATTGGAATCTGGGAGCGCCTTTTAATATGGGGGCCCCCAGATACAGGCCCCCCACCCTATGTGAATGAGTATGGGGTACATCGGTCAAGAAAAAAAAAACACACTAGACAGGTTTTTAAAGTAATTTATTAGGCAGCTCCGGGGGTCTTTTCCCGACTTTGGGGGTCCTCCAACTTCTCCTCTCCGGCTCTTTCTACCTTCTGCCAGGCACCTCCGCTATCTTCTTCCAGCTCTTTTACTAGCGGGGGGCCCGGTCTTCTCCCTTCTTCCAACTTCGGGGGTCTTCCGACTTCTCCACTCTCTTCTCCCGCTCTCCGGTTCTTTCTCCCTTCTGCCAGGCACCTCCGCTATCTTCTTTCAGTTCTTTTACCACCGTGGGCCGGGGGCCCGGTCTTCTGTGTCGACTTCTTCCCTCTTCTCTTCTTCTATGTTGACTTGACGCTGCCTCCCGCTGTAATTCCGGGTGTGCGGTGCGCAACAATTTATATAGGCCTCTTATGACGTCACAGTCCCATCATGCTTCGGGTGGTGACGACATAAGGGGGCGGGGTAATTATGTCGTCACCACCCGGAGCATGATGGGACTGTGACATCATAAGAGGCCTATATAAATCTTTGCGCACTGCACACCCGGCATTACAGCAGGAGGGAGCATTGAGTTAACATCAAAGAGAAGAGAAGAGGGAAGAAGGCGACGCAGAAGACCAGGCCCCCACCAATAGCTGGAGATAGCTGAAGATAGCGGAGAAGTCGGAAGACCCTGAAGTCGGGAGAAGACCCCCAAAGTCAGAAGAAGGGTGAAGACGGGCCTCCGCTAGTAAAAGAGCTGGAAGAAGATAGAGGAGGTGTCCAGCAGAAGGGAGAAGAACTGGATAGCAGAGAAGTGGGAAGACCCCGAAGTCGTAAGAAGACCCCCGAAGCTGCTTAATAAATTACTTTAAAAACCTGTCTAGTGTGTTTTTTTCTTGACACTTTTTCCCCCCCAGGTGAATGGGTAGGGGTACGATGTACCCCATACTCATTCACATAAGGTGGGGGGTCGGGATCTGGGGGCCCCCTTATTAAAGGGCGCTCCCAGATTCGGATAAGCCCCCCGCCTGCAGACCCCGACAACCAACGGCCAGAGTTGTCGGGAAGAGGCCCTTGTCCCCATCAACAAGGTGCTTTTCGCCCCCCTGCCCCAAAGCAACCACCCCCCCCCATATAGAGGGCATGCGGCCTGGTACGGTTCAGAAGGGGGTGCTCGCTCGTCCCCACCCCCTTTCCTGACCGGCTGGGCTGCGTGCTCGGATAAGGGTCTGGATCAGGGGTCAAGTCCTGGGGAAAAAAGTGTGGGAACTCCCACCCAAGATCCACTCCCCCACCAAAAAAAAAAAAATGGTAAGCTCATATGCATAATTACAAAACCGCATGTTTTTTTTTCGATCCACTCTACCTTAGTAATCCTTTATGTTACTGGCCGCTTCCTGTATATGAGTTCATCAGGTAGTGTGTGCAAGTTCTTTCTAAATCCCGTGCTAACTCACGGTAGACCTCCGCAATGTCTCCTGGGAACAATGACAAAAGCTCCCAGGAGACATTGCGGCATCGAGGAAGTGACGGAATACCCGCACACTACCCGATGAATCCATATACAGGAAGTGGCCAGTAACGTAAAGGATTACTAAGGTTCGCCTGCCCCTGACAGTGACTCAAGCTGGGCATCGCCGCTTAGTGAAGGATTGGCTCTGACGGCTTGGCTGCTCTCGGCTGCTCTAGTCCTGCAAAGGGAACTGCGTTCCTGCTGTGAAAACAGTGCAGGGATTCCGTTCCAACGCGTTCCCATAGGACTTGAGCCCTGGTCTGGATGGTATTTTGGGGGGACCTAAGGGCCTGGTATGCTCTTGGAAGGGGAACCTATGCTGTTTTTTTATTTAAAATTTGGCATGAAGTTCCCCCTCCTGGAGGCGACTTCGAGTCGCGTTGTAAGGCACACTGAATTCGCCCCAAGTCGCGCTTTGATTCAAACTCAAGTCGTGTCCAAGTTGCCTCCCAAAGTCATGCTGGAAGTCGTGTTGCCCCTGTTTGAATGGACTCTCAGTGTCCCAGAAGCCTGCAGGGGGTAGGGATGGAAGTGAACTTCTGTTTCCCAGCTCTTGTAATCTGACAGCCTGGAGACCTCTCCGCCATCAGCATGCACTGATCAGCATTGCTGGCTGTAGCCTGCAGCACTGATGAAGTGGGGGAAATCTGACAGGGTGGTTGTAAAAAATTGAATCAGTAGATTAACTTCTGAACAACCATCCTGCCAATACATAGATAGAAATTTGGCTGGCTTGTGTCTCTTTGCATCTCTTGTCTATTTTCCCCACACATGTTAGAGGTTCTTGGAGGCTCTACATCAGGGATCCTCAAACTACGGCCCTCCAGCTGTTGTAGAACTACACATCCCATGATGCATTGTAACACACGGTCAGTCACAGACATGACTGGGCATGATGGGAATGGTAGTTCCTGAACAACTGGAGGGCCATAGTTTGAAGACCCATGCTCTACAATTCTACATTGACATAAAGTACTTCTCAGATTGTCTTTTGTTTATTTTCTGTACCTTTTTGTACAACTTTATATGCTTCAAAAATCCTAATAAAACTTTATTCTTTAAAAAAATTTTTTTGATTGTTAAAATATTTTGTAATATGTCATATAAATATCAAACAATGAAAAAATGATACTGGACTTTAGACAAGCTGGCCCAGATTCAGGTACATCTGCGCATTATTGGACCGGCGTAGCGCACCGCCTTTACGTTAGACTTGCGCAATTTTGCTGCGTAATCACCCTATTCTCGTAGCTTTTGCGCAGGAAATTGTTTTTTCAGACACGTAAGGCGGAGTAATACAAATTGGGAAGGACGTGGGCGGGTTACACTGAAATGAGCCGTGACCCCATGCAAATGAAGGGCCGGCCGGCTCGCGCATGCGTGCTTGAAGGAGACCATGGTCAGCTCCGCTGTGCGCATGCTCACAACTCGGGAGCGGCGCAATCAGTGAAATTGGAAATGGACTAGGGCAACGTTGTGAACTACGCAAACAGCATAAATAGACAAACACAAACGCACTTGCATTGCAAAAGTACATCCTTTTGTCCCTTCCCATTTAACCAAGTGCTTTTGTCCTGTTGTTCGTTGCGGTGTGTTTTGTAGTTGTCAGATTAGTGTTCTGTGTGATCAAGTGTTTGTTAGTAGATCTTTGAAAGTGTTTTTTGATAAGTGTTTGAGAGACTGTTTGTTTGATTGATATTTTTCTGTTCGTTTGTTTTCCTGCTGTTTTTTTGCTGTTTGTTTTTGTGACTGTTTCTTGCTGAGTAGTTTTCTCTTTGTGTGTGTTCTTGCTTGATTGGTTGTGCTTGTTTTTGTGAGTGAATTTTGTTGACTGGGAGTGATTTTTTTGGGAAGTATGACAGAGAGAAAACGAAAGCTCAATTTTACAGTTGGGGAAAAACAAATTCTTGCCCGGGCCATTAGCGAGTATGGGCGTTTCCTCCACGGCCCGGACAGTCCCAACACCACCCCGGCCAGGAGGAGGGAGATTTTGGATAGGATCACTGAGCAGGTCAATTCAGCGGGGCAGAGGGAGACACGGACCCGGTCTGGGATTGACAAAAAAATCAATGACCTCCGGCGTCTGGTCAAACAGAAGCTGGCCAGAATGCATGCCCATGCCAGGGGCACAGGAGGGGGCCCACCATGCCGTATTAGGCTGACAGCGGAGGAGCGTGCGGTGGCCCTGACCTTTCATCGGCATGAAGTTGAGGGCCTGCCCGGCTTTGACTCAAGTCCGGAGCCCGTGGTGCCAGGTAAGTATTTTTTTTAATATCAGGTGTGTAGCATGTGTGGGGGAGGGGGTGAAAGGGAATATGTGGCAAGTGTGTGGATCCTCCAACCTGTGAATGTTTTGTGTCATCCACAGATGTGCAGGAGGGTGCAGGGCCATCTGGCCTGACCGCACAAACCCCAGGACAGCAGCCTAATGAGGCCCCCCCAACAAGGCCGGAGTCCGCGGAGGAGGTTCAAGAGGAGGAGGAGAATCATGAGGAGGAGGAGAATCATGAGGAGGAGTCCATGTCAGGCACTGGACGTTTGGTTTTTGAGGACTCTTTCCCTCTGGCTGGCAGCAGGCAGCCCTCCCTAAGGGGGAGCCCCCCCCCTCCTCCCCCAACATGGCTCCCCTCACAAGGGCCTCCCCTTCTCCCCGGCCACAAGCATCAGCTGGAGGCAGGATTTTGTCCCAGAACACCAGGGGGTTGGTCAATCTCCTGCCCGCCACTCTGAGAAGGGACCAGTTCCTCCAGACCCGCCATCTGGGACAGGTCAGCCAGACATTGGTGCGGATGGAGGAGAGCCTGTCCTCCATCAAGGATACGCTGGGGAACCTGGACTCCCACTCCCGGGCTTTCAAAACCTGCCTAAACGACCTGCAGACTACATCAGCAGGCGTTGGGCAGGATGTGAGGGCCCTTACCCAGGCTATCCAGGCCAACACGGCAACACTTGGTGCTGCCCTGGACAGAATAGCCGTGGCCTTGGAGGGCAGGCCGCCAGGTGGGCAGAGATCAGGGGCTGCTCCTCCTTCCCCGGTTTTACCCCTCCCCCATGAGTCTCCCCTGAGAAGCCGGGGCCGTGGCCGGGGGCGCCCCAGGCGTGGCTCACGCAAAGGGCATAAATTTTTATTTTCCCCCTTTTTTATTTTTTTTGCTGGAAAATTTTTGCTTTTGCAGGTAATTTTTTTTTTTTTTTGGGGTTGTGAATGCTGTTTGAATGTGGGGGTGACATTCCTGCCGGAAAAGGGGTGTCACCCTCAATTTTGGTGGAGAAGGGTTCCCCAGGACCAGGGAGAAGTGATCCCCAGGTCCGTGTGAATGGTGTATGAATGTACAGTGACATAATTGGAGCCTTGGCGTGGCGTTGCTGCTCACAAGTCCTGCATGGTGGACTGGTGCCAATCCAATTTGATGTGGATGTGGGGTGTGTGTGCTAGGGACCACAGTGGTGTGCATGCATGCATTCTCATTGTGCCATGATTAATGTGTGTGTTTAACGTGCAAAGATGCCCAATGTGAGCTGTCTCCTGGCTGCTCTACCCTCAGAAGACGGGGTAGCCTCGGTTAGGGGGGGGATTGTCTGGTTCAGGGGTCAGGTCATCACGTAGGACAATCTGCAGGCCCTTTCTTTCTGCGAAGTTGTGCAGCATGCAACATGCACCGATGATCTGGCACACGAAGTTTGGGGAATACAAGAGGGTACCCCCAGACTTATCCAGGCATCGGAAACGTGACTTTAGGACGCCAAAGGTGCGCTCCACCACTGCTCGTGTTTGGGCATGTGCTTGATTGTATCTTTCCTCTCCTGGGGTTTGGGGGTTCCGGATAGGAGTCATGAGATGGGGTCCCAGTGGATATGCAGAGTCACCTGTAAGGGAAAAGACAGGAGGATGTTAGTCATGCATGTGGCCCTTGTGATGTGTGCATCATGGGAGGGGATAGTCATGCCTGACTCCCATGTCACTCACCAACCAGCCAGGTGTCCCCATACACGTTCTGATCGAATTCCATTCGGATGTGGCATTGATTGTATATGTAGCTGTCATGGCTGGACCCTGGGTGTTTGGCACGGACGTGCCATATGAGGCCTTGGGCATCGACTATCACCTGTACATTGATGGAATGCCAATGCTTCCGATTGCGGTACATGTGCTCTGTCTTCTGGGGGGGCTGGAGTGCCACATGTGTGCAATCAATGGCATCAATCTGGCAATTCTGTAGAAATCTGTCATTGCCTTCAGCCGCAGCTCCTCAGTGGTTGGTTTGATGATTTGGTTGGCCATGCGTCTGAGGATTGCAGGGACAACCTGGTGCACACATCTGCTCATGGAGGATTGTGACATCCCAGCCACCACTCCACTTGTACGCTGAAAAGAGCCACTGGCAAGGACATGGAGTGTTGCCATGACCTTGACCAGTGGCTGCACTGCATGTGAGCGGTGTGTTGGGCTGGTGATGTCCTCCTGCAGGGTTGTGGTTAATTCCAGGATGACATGAGGGGTGAATCTGAAGATGCGAAACACCTCAGAATCACTCATGCCAAACAGGTCTATGCGGGTGCGGTATATCCTCTCCCGTGCCATCCTCCGTGCCATCCTCCGTGCCCTCATCCTTCTTTGTTCATCTAAAGTCAGTAGTATAGCTATGTGCGACGATGCCCCTGGCATGTTGGCATACAGATTGTTGTGCAACACGTGTGACTGCTGAGCTCACTAACAGTGTTGCTTTATCTAACAGGTAGACTTTTTTTCTCTTTTTAGACCAGCTTTTATATGGTCTAATTTTAGACAGGACATTTTGCTGTTGCGCACACTGCGTCGCCTGCGCTGCCCCAACGTTCTTTTGTGGATCCCCGTAAGTCCTTCATTAGCATATTTGACTAGCAAATCAATGGTCTGTCTAGCGCACTTTTGCGCGGACGGATGCGCCAGTCTAACGAAATTACGCGGAACAAAAAAAAGTAGATTTTTTGCGTATCTCGTTCTGGGGATGCCGTGCATCGAAACGCACGCGCACATTTCGACTTACGCACGCGCATCTCCTGTTGCGCAGGCGTAATCGCTCTGTGAATCTGGGCCGCTGTCTTTTACCCAGTGCAATATATACCTAGTGCATATACTGTGTATAATGATCTTATCTTAGCTTTAAAACATATGTAATTCTCTTCAGTTATTCCTTAATTCCTTTAGGGCCAACCCACCTTCTCCCAGTTTGAGACCTACTGTACAGGGGATTGAAGGAAGATAATGTAAAGACAGATGCAAGTACTTGGACAAATTGTAGTAAAATATTTTTATTTTTAATGGACATACAGCTACATTAAATTATTCCTTTTATAATGTGTTTAAAGTTCACCTTTGACATAGCAGGCAAGGGAAAAAATTCTGTTACCCTTTCACTGATAAAGAAGTACCCTCTTTTTTCTCCAAAATAACTTGAAACTAACAAAAGTAATTGTCTTCCGTCATCATTTATTCCATATTTAACTACTTTAAAGTGGAGTTGCACCCATTTTTTTATGTTTGTCTGTGCTGCATGCCCTAATCTCATAGTGTTCAGAATGGATAATTTTTATTTATTTTGTTGCTTGTAAATACCTTTATTTCGTAGTCCTTTATTACTTCCTCCTTATTAGCCTAGGCTATTAAGTCACAAGGCTATTTGCAAGGGTTTCTGGGATAGGCATCAAGTTTCCCAGTAGTCCTTGCAAACCTGACTGAAACCTATTACATTGCTTGTGCAGCACTGAGCATGTGCGAGATATGCAAAGCTGAAATGCAGAAAGTCATACAGTCTGGCTTCATGATGCCCACACTTAAGATGGCCACGGTCTATTTCTAGATTATAAACTAAATGCTGTAACAACCTAACAAAACGGACCTTAGTTTACAGACTAACTTTACTAGAATACATTAAGCTTGTGTATTACAGGGGTATTTATATTTAAAAAGTGAAATCGTGGGTGGAACTCCCCTTTAACCAAGGACCGAGCCTCTTTCTAAAATGTGGTGTTTACAAGTTAAAAAATTTTTTTTTTTTTTGCTAGAAAATTACTTAGAACCCCCAAACATTATGGGTCAGATTCACAAAGACTTAAGCTGACGTATCTACTGATACGCCGTCGTAAGTCCAAATGTGCGCCGTCGTTTATATGCGCTGATTCTTTAAATCAGAGACGCTTGAATTTTGCCAAGATACGACCGACGTAAGTCTCCTACGCCGTTGTATCTTGGGTGCATATTTACGCTGGACGTATTTGGCGTTCCCATTATAAATATGCAAATGAGCAAGATACGCCGATTTACAAACGTACGTACGCCCAACGCAGTAATCTACGCCGTTTACGTAAGGCCTTTTTCCGGCGTAAAGATAAACCACCAAAAAGGTGGCGCATCCCATGCAAAGGTATGGACGTCGGAACAGCCGTCGTTTTTACGTTGTTTACGTAAGTCATACGTGGATGGGGCTGTGGCGTTCACATCGTAGGCAGTGTTCGACGTGTATCTTAGGCATTCTATTCGACGTGATTCTGAGCATGCGCACTAGGATATGTCCACAGACGGCGCATGTGCCCATCATTTGCATGGGGTCACGGTTCATTATAATACAACACGCCCACTGCCTTGCTACTTTGAATTACGCGGGCTTACGCTGGCCCATTTACGCTACACCGCAGTAACTTAGGGAGCAAGTGCTTTGTGAATACAGCACTTGCCTCTTTAACTTGCGGCGGCGTAGCGTAAAGAAGATACGCTACGCCCGCACAAGGATACGCCTCTCTACGTGAATACGGGCCTATATATTTTCTTTCTAACACCCTAGAGAATAAAATGGCGGTCATTGCAATACTTTTTGTCACATCGTATTTGCACAGCGTTCTTACGAACGCACTTTTAAAAAAAAAAAAAAAAAAACTTTTTTAACCACTTGCTTATACCCCCCTCCTGCCCAGGTGATATTTCAGCTTCCGGCACTGCGTCACTTTAACTGACAATTGCGCGGTCGTGCGATATGGCTCCCAAACAAAATTTACGTCCTTTTTTCCCCACAAGTAAAGCTTTCTTTTGGTGGTATTTGGTCACCTCTGCGATTTTTATTTTTTGCGCTATAAACAAAAAAGAGCGTCAATTTTGAAAAAAAAATACAATATTTTTTACTTATTGCTATAATAAATATCCCAATTTAAAAAAAAAAAACACTTTTTTTTTCTCAGTTTAGGGCGATACGTATTCTTCTACATATTTTTGGTAAAAAAAAAAAAAATAATCGCAATAAGCGCCTGGTTTGCGCAAAATGTATAGTGCCTACAAAATAGGGGACAGAATTATTATTTTTTATTTATTTTTTTACTAGAAATGGCGGCGATCTGCGATTTTTTTATTGGGACTGCGACGTTATGGCGGACACATCGGACACTTTTGACACATTTTTGGCGTCATTCATCATTCATCGATCAGTGCTATAAAAATGCACTAATTACTGTATAAATGTGATTGGCATTGAAGGGGTAAACACTAGGGGGTGAGGAAGGGGTTAAATGTATTCCCTGTACAGTGTTCTAACTGTGGGGGGAGGGGGGGTGACTGGGGGGGTGACCGATCTGTGTCCCTATGTACAAGAGACACAGATCGCTCTCCTTCTCTCCAGAGACAGCACGGACGCTGTCTCTGTGTAAAACGGCAATGAGAGATGATCTCATATGTTTACATATGAGATCATCTCTCATTGGCCGCACAGATCGCATTGCAAACGGCCACTCTGATTGGCCGTTCGCGGCGATCTGTGATTGGCTGTGTCCAAGGGACACGGCCAACACAGTGTTTCCCCGCAGCGCGCTCTGGAGCGCGCGCAGGGAAGCTGCCAATGACAAGCTGTTGGTAATTTAGATCCGCGCTAAAGCCGTCATTCAGCTATAGCGCGGATCTCAAGTAGTTAAATTAAAAAAATAAGACAAAAGTAAAGTTAGCCCAATTTTTCTTATATTGTGAAAGATAATGTTATGCCAAGTAAATTGATACCCAACATGTCACGCTTCAAAGTTGCGCCCACTCGTGGAATGGCGACAAACTTTTACCCTAAAACATCTCCATAGGCGACGTTTAAAAAAATCTACAGCTTGCATGTTTTGAGTTACAGAGGAGGTCTAGGGCTAGAATTATTGCTCTCGCTCTAATGATCACAGCAATATCTCACATTTGTGGTTTTAACACCGTTTACATATGTGGGGGCCCTCTCCCGCCACCAGTAAAAGTGATCTTGCGGCGTATCCGCCGCAGAGACCACTTTTATCTTGTAGCGGACCGCTTGTTGAAGAAGAGGATACCAGGGTTATGGTAGCTAGCTGCTAAGGATGAGCTCTGGCATGTTCACATGGTACACGTGCAGAGCCCGCCAGGAAGTGTGCACGGCGCTGTGCTATTCACAGCCAGGGAGATATTTCCCGATCTCTGCAGCCGAGCATCGGGAAATGTCTCCCTGCCTGTGATTAACGCAGCGCCGTGCACACTTTCTGGCTGGCTCTGCACGTGTACCATGCGAACACGCCAGAGCTCATCCTTACTAGCTGCTACCATAACAACGGTATTCCTCTTCAAACAGCCGACGTATTCCTGTGGCGGGGGGTCCGTAGGTGGTTAATAAAAAACATACTTTGCTTTTGGTTTTTGATTCAACAGCATATTTTAATAATTAAACCAAATGAAAATATCACACACAAAAATTAAAGGAGGAATAAATAAATATTTTCTTGCACAACCTTTAGGCTTCATGTACACAGCTGCCGGTAAATAGACGTTTAGGAGAAGTTGGTTGGGTTTTTTTTCAGCTACCTCTGAACTCTCCTCTATATTATCTTATAAGTACATGTACACAAGGTTGTTTATAGTCCTTTCTAGGCAGTTGAGTTTAGAAGCATTTTTTTGGAAACCAAAAACAATGGCCCAAATTCACAGAGAGTGGGCGCACATTACACCGCCGTAGCACAAACACTGTACGCTACGCCGACGCAGCGCGGATAGGCAAGCACTGCATTCAGCAAGCTATTACTCCCAACGCTGCGTCGGCGTGGTGTATGTTTCGAAGGCGCAGACCGGCGTAGGTGGAAGTGGGAGTGACCCCATGCAAATGATGGTCCGAGCATGGTGCAGTGTTTTACGCCTGACGTATCACTAACTGCGCATGCGCCGTGACGTAGCTGTGACGTGGACGCATGAAACAGCACCCTTATGTGCATGTTCACAACTATGTCGGCACAAATGCCTAAGCTACGCCGGATCACCACGTACGCCGTGAACATAGCTTACGCCCAATACAACGGCCGGTGTTCTCTGGTGCAGACCTTTGCATGTCTGTTCCCGGGTTGCGCCTCATCTATGGGGAATAACTTTACACCAGACATACAATTTACACACACCTCGCGTAGCATGTGTCAGGCGCACGTACGTTCGTGAATCGCCGTATTTCCCTCATTTGCATATTTGAATGCCTAATCAATGGGAGCAGCAACATGCGTCCAGACGAAAAGTGCGCCTACGCTACACCGGCGTATGTAAGCTACGTCGGCTTAGGGTGGCTAGTTTTTAGGCGTATGTTGGTTTGTGGGTCCGGCGCACAGATACGCCGGCGGACATTTGCACTTACCGGCGCAAATTTCCACTTACGTCGGCGTAAGTGCTTTGTGAATCTGGGCCAATGCATTCAGAATGGATGTTCAGAGGCATTTGAAATGGCAATCCCTGTAACAGCTTATAAATGCGTGTCATTGTGGTATATTGCGTTTAGCCATGTTTTGTTTACAGGCGTTTTTAATTTTTGACTATTTGCAAAAAAATAACTAAAAAAGATTACATTTGCCACTGTATGTTTGTTATATTGCAAAAAAGCATTATACTGAAGATCAGTAGGGCACCATTTTAAGGTCACCCATGCTTAGCCCCTTTTTGACAATGTCATGAAGGAGAGGGGCTTAGTCATTATCACATAAAGCATGATAACCCTCCCCCTTTCACTGCCACATTTGGCAGTCTTTTTTTTAGGGGGAGGGGGTTGTACCTGGTTTTGCAGTGGCCAAAATGTGGGAACTGTTGTAGCCTCTGCTAATTTACCAGTGGATGTGGTCGACCTGGTGTCAGTTTCTGCAATAATAATCCCCAGCATTGGTGGCAGTTTCTGCAATAATAATCCCCAGCATTGGTGTCAGTTTCTGCAATAATAATCCCAAGCATTGGTTTCAGTGTCTGCAATAATAATCGCCAGCATTGGTGTCAGTTTCTGCAATAATAATCCCCAGCATTGGTGTCAGTTTCTGCAATATTAATCCCCAGCATTGGTGTCAGTTTCTGCAATAATAATCCGGAGCATTGGTGTCAGTTTCTGCAATAATAATCCCCAGCATTGGTGTCAGTTTCTGCAATAATAATCCCGAGCATTGGTGTCAGTGTCTGCAATAATAATCCTGAGCATTGGTCTCAGTGTCTGCAATAATAATCCCCAGCATTGGTGTCAGTTTCTGCAATAATAACCCCTAGCATTGGTGTCAGTGTCTGCAATAATAATCCAAAGCATTGGTGTCAATTTCTGCAATAATAATCCTGAGCATTGGTGTCAGTTTCTGCAATAATAATCCCCAGCATTGGTGTCAGTTTCTGCAATAATAATCCTGTGCAGGTGTCATTTTCTGCAATAATAATCCCCAAGTGTCAGTTTCTGCAATAATAATCCCCATTGGTGTCATTTCTGCAATAATAATCCCCAACATTGTGTCAGTTTCTGCAATAAAATCCTGATCCTGATTGGTGTCATTTCTGCAATAATAATCCCGAGCATGTCAGTTTCTGCAATAATAATCCCCAGCATTGGTGTCATTTCTGCAATAATAATCCCCACATTGTGTCAGTTTCTGCAATAATAATCCTGAGCATTGGTGTCAGTTTCTGCAATAATAATCCCCATTGGTGTCAGTTTCTGCATTAATCCCCAGCATTGGTGTCAGTTTCTGCAATAATAATCCCGAGCAGGTGTCAGTTTCTGCAATAATAATCCCGAGCATGTCAGTTTGTGCTAATAATCCCCAGCATTGGTTTCATTTCTGCAATAATAAACCCCAATTGGTGTCATTGGTGCAATAATAATCCTGAGTTTCTTTCTGCAATAATAATCCCCAGCATTGGTGTCAGTTTCTGCAATAATAATCCCCAGCATTGGTGTCAGTTTCTGCAATAATGCCCATCCCGAGCATTGGTGTCAGTTTGTGCAATAATAATCAATAATAATCCCCGAGCATTGGTGTCAGTTTCTGCAATAATAACCCCCATCATTGGTGTCTGGTGTCCTGCAATAATATGGTGTCCTGAGCATTTCTGCAATAATAATCCCCAGTGTCAGTTTCTGCAATAATAATCCCCAGGCATTGGTGTCAGTTTCTGCAATTTCCCGAGCATGGTGTCAGTTTCTGCATAATAATCCCCACGCATTGGTGTCAGTTTCTGTAATAATAATCAATAAAAATGCCCAGGTGTCATTTCTGCAATAATAATCTCAAGTGTCAGTTTCTGCAATAATAATCCCCAGCATTGGTGTCAGTTTCTGCAATAATAATCCTGAGGCATTGGTGTCAGTTTCTGCAATAATAATCCCCAGCTTTGGTGTCAGTTTCTGCAATAATAATCCCCAGCATTGGTGTCAGTTTCTGCAATAATAATCCCGCAGGTGTCATTTCTGCAATAATAATCCTGAGCATTGGTGTCAGTTTCTGCAATAATAATCCCAGCAATTTCAATTTCTAATAATAATCCTGAGCATTGGTGTCAGTTTCTGCAATAATAATAATCCCCAGCATTGGTGTCAGTTTTCTGCAATAATAATCCCCAAGCGTTGGTGTCAGTTTCTGCAATAATAATCCCGAGCAGGTGTCATTTCTGCAATAATAATCCCCAGTGTCAGTTTCTGCAATAATAATCCTGAGCATTGGTGTCAGTTTATGCAATAATAATCCAGCAATAATAATCCAAAGCATTGGTGTCAATTTCTGTTTCTGCAATAATAATTCCGAGCATTGGTGTCAGTTTCTGCAATAATAATCCCCAGCATTGGTGTCAGGTTCTGCAATAATAATCCTGAGCATTGGTGTCATTGATTGTGTCTGCAATAATAATCCCCAGTTTCTGCATTAATCCCCAGCATTGTGTCAGTTTCTGCAATAATAATCCCAGAGCATTGGTGTCAGTTTCTGCAATAATAATCCTGAAAGCATTGGTGTCAGTTTCTGCAATAATAATCCTGAGCATTGGTGTCAGTTTCTGCATTAATCCCCAGCATTGTGTCAGTTTCTGCAATAATAATCCCGAATTGGTGTCAGTGTCTGCAATAATAATCCCCAGAGGTTTCATTTCTGCAATAATAACCCCTAGTTGGTCTGCTGCAATAATAATCCCCAGCATTGGTGTCAGTTTCTGCAATAATAATCCCGAGCATTGGTGTCAGTGTCTGCAAATAATCCTGAGCATTGGTTTCAGTTTCTGCAGTGTTCTGCAATAATAATCCAAAGCATTGGTGTCAATTTCTGCAATAATAATCCCGAGCATTGGTGTCAGTTTCTGCAATAATAATCCAGAGCATTGGTGTCAGTTTCTGCAATAATAATCCCCAGCATTGGTGTCAGTTTCTGCAATAATAATCCCCAGCAATTGGTGTCAGTTACTGCATAATAACCCCTCCCGCATTGATGTGTCAGTTTCTGCTGCAATAAATAAAGCATTGGTGTCAATTTCTGCAATAATAATCCTGAGCATTGGTGTCAGTTTCTGCAATAATCCCCAATTGGTGTCAGTTTCTGAATAATAATCCCGAGCATTGGTGTTTGTCAGTTTCTGCAATAATAATCCCCAGCATTGGTGTCAGTTTCTGCAATAATAATCCCCAGCATTGGTGTCAGTTTCTGCAATAATAATCCCAAGCATTGGTGTCAGTTTCTGCAATAATAATCCCCAGCATTGGTGTCAGTTTCTGCAATAATAATCCTGAGCATTGGTGTCAGTTTCTGCAATAATAATCCCCAGCATTGGTGTCAGTTTCTGCAATAATAATCCAAAGCATTGGTGTCAGTTTCTGCATTAATCCTGGTGTCAGTTTCTGCAATAATAATCCCCAGCATTGGTGTCAGTTTCTGCAATAATAATCCCGAGCATTGGTGTCAGTTTCTGCAATAATAATCCCCAGCATTGGTGTCAGTTTCTGCAATAATAATCCCGAGCATTGGGTGTCTGCAATAATAATCCCCAGTTGGTCTTTCTGCAATAATAATCCTGAGCATTGGTGTCAGTTTCTGCAATAATAATCCTGAGCATTGGTGTCAGTTTCTGCAATAAAAATCCCGAGCATTGGTGTAAATTTCTGCAATAATAATCCCCAGCATTGGTGTCAGTTTCTGCAATAATAATCCCCAGCATTGGTGTCAATTTTTGCAATAATAATCCTCAGCATTGGTGTCAGTTTCTGCAATAATAATCCTGAGCATTGGTGTCAGTTTCTGCAATAATAATCCCCAGCATTGGTGTCAGTTTCTGCAATAATAATCCCGAGCATTGGTGTCAGTTTCTGCAATAATAATCCTGAATTGATGTCAGTTTCTGTAATAATAATCCCCAGCATTGGTGTCAGTTTCTGTAATAATAATCCCGAGCATTGATGTCAGTTTCTGCAATAATAATCCCGAGCATTGATGTCAGTTTCTGCAATAATAATCCCCAGCATTGGTGTCAGTTTCTGCAATAATAATCCCCAACATTGGTGTCAGTTTCTGCAATAATAATCCCCAACATTGGTGTCAGTTTCTGCAATAATAATCCCCAACATTGGTGTCAGTTTCTGCAATAATAATCCCCAACATTGGTGTCAGTTTCTGCAATAATAATCCCCAACATTGGTGTCAGTTTCTGTAATAATAATCCCCAGCATTGGTGTCAGTTTCTGCAATAATAATCCCGAGCATTGGTGTCAGTTTCTGCAATAATAATCCCGAGCATTGGTGTCAGTGTCTGCAATAATAATCCCCAGCATTGGTGTCAGTTTCTGCAATAATAACCCCTAGCATTGGTGTCAGTGTCTGCAATAATAATCCTGAGCATTGGTGTCAGTTTCTGCAATAATAATCCCCAACATTGGTGTCAGTTTCTGCAATAATAATCCCCAGCATTGGTGTCAGTTTCTGCAATAAAAATCCCCAGCATTGGTGTCAATTTCTGCAATAATAATCCCGAGCATTGGTGTCAGTTTCTGCAATAATAATCCCCAGCATTGGTGTCAGTTTCTGCAATAATAATCCTGAGCATTGGTGTCAGTTTCTGCAATAATAATCCCCAGCATTGGTGTCAGTTTCTGCAATAATAATCCCAGCATTGGTGTCAGTTTCTGCAATAATAATCCTGAGCATTGGTGTCAGTTTCTGTAATAATAATCCCCAGCATTGGTGTCAGTTTCTGCAATAATAATCTCCAGCGTTGGTGTCAGTTTCTGCAATAATAATCCCCAGCATTGGTGTCAGTTTCTGCAATAATAATCCCCAGCATTGGTGTCAGTTTCTGCAATAATAATCCAAAGCATTGGTGTCAATTTCTGCAATAATAATCCCGAGCATTGGTGTCAATTTCTGCAATAATAATCCCGAGCATTGGTGTCAGTTTCTGTAATAATAATCCCCAGCATTGGTGTCAGTTTCTGCAATAATAATCTCCAGCGTTGGTGTCAGTTTCTGCAATAATAATCCCCAGCATTGGTGTCAGTTTCTGCAATAATAATCCCCAGCATTGGTGTCAGTTTCTGCAATAATAATCCCCAGCATTGGTGTCAGTTTCTGCAATAATAATCCAAAGCATTGGTGTCAATTTCTGCAATAATAATCCCGAGCATTGGTGTCAGTTTCTGCAATAATAATCCCGAGCATTGGTGTCAGTTTCTGCAATAATAATCCTGAGCATTGGTGTCAGTTTCTGCAATAATAATCCCCAGCATTGGTGTCAGTTTCTGCAATAATAATCCCGAGCATTGGTGTCAGTTTCTGCAATAATAATCCCCAGCATTGGTGTCAGTTTCTGCAATAATAATCCCGAGCATTGGTGTCAGTTTCTGCAATAATAATCCCGAGCATTGGTGTCAGTTTCTGCAATAATAATCCCCAGCATTGGTTTCAGTTTCTGCAATAATAACCCCTAGCATTGGTGTCAGTGTCTGCAATAATAATCCTGAGCATTGGTGTCAGTTTCTGCAATAATAATCCCGAACATTGGTGTCAGTTTCTGCAATAATAATCCCCAGCATTGGTGTCAGTTTCTGCAATAAAAATGCCCAGCATTGGTGTCAATTTCTGCAATAATAATCCCGAGCATTGGTGTCAGTTTCTGCAATAATAATCCCCAGCATTGGTGTCAGTTTCTGCAATAATAATCCCCAGCATTGGTGTCAGTTTCTGCAATAATAATCCCCAGCATTGGTGTCAGTTTCTGCAATAATAATCCCCAGCATTGGTGTCAGTTTCTGCAATAATAATCCTGAGCATTGGTGTCAGTTTCTGTAATAATAATCCCCAGCATTGGTGTCAGTTTCTGCAATAATAATCTCAAGCGTTGGTGTCAGTTTCTGCAATAATAATCCCCAGCATTGGTGTCAGTTTCTGCAATAATAATCCTGAGCATTGGTGTCAGTTTCTGCAATAATAATCCCCAGCATTGGTGTCAGTTTCTGCAATAATAATCCCGAGCATTGGTGTCAGTTTCTGCAATAATAATCCCCAGCATTGGTGTCAGTTTCTGCAATAATAATCCTGAGCATTGGTGTCAGTTTCTGCAATAAAAATCCCGAGCATTGGTGTAAATTTCTGCAATAATAATCCCCAGCATTGGTGTCAGTTTCTGCAATAATAATCCCGAGCATTGGTGTCAGTTTCTGCAATAATAATCCCCAGCATTGGTGTCAGTTTCTGCAATAATAATCCCGAGCATTGGTGTCAGTTTCTGCAATAATAATCCCAGAATGGTGTCAGTTTCTGCAATAATAATCCCGAGCATTGGTGTCAGTTTCTGCAATAATAATCCCCAGCATTGGTGTCAGTTTCTGCAATAATAATCCCGAGCATTGGTGTCAGTTTCTGCAATAATAATCCCCAGCATTGGTGTCAGTTTCTGCAATAATAATCCTGAGCATTGGTGTCAGTTTCTGCAATAATAATCCCCAGCATTGGTGTCAGTTTCTGCAATAATAATCCCGAGCATTGGTGTCAGTTTCTGCAATAATAATCCCGAGCATTGGTGTCAGTTTCTGCAATAATAATCCCCAGCATTGGTGTCAGTTTCTGCAATAATAATCCCCAGCATTGGTGTCAGTTTCTGCAATAATAATCCCCAGCATTGGTGTCAGTTTCTGCAATAATAATCCCCAGCATTGGTTTGTTCTGTCTTTTCTGCAATAATAATCCCGAGCATTGGTGTCAGTTTCTGCAATAATAATCCCCAACATTGGTGTCAGTTTCTGCAATAATAATCCCCAGCATTGGTGTCAGTTTCTGCAATAATAATCCCGAGCATTGGTGTCAGTTTCTGCAATAATAATCCCGAGCATTGGTGTCAGTTTCTGCAATAATAATCCCCAGCATTGGTGTCAGTTTCTGCAATAATAATCCCCAGCATTGGTGTCAGTTTCTGCAATAATAATCCCCAACATTGGTGTCTGCTTCGTTGGTTTTTAATAAATCCCATTGGTGTCAGTTTCTGCAATAATATCCCCAACATTGGTGTCAGTTTCTGCAATAATAATCCCAGCATTGGTGTCAGTTTCTGCAATAAATAATCCCCAGCATTGGTGTCAGTTTCTGCAATAATAATCCCGAGCATTGGTGTCAGTTTCTGCAATAATAATCCCCAGCATTGGTGTCAGTTTCTGCAATAATAATCCTGAGCATTGGTGTCAGTTTCTGCAATAATAATCCCCAGCATTGGTGTCAGTTTCTGCAATAATAATCCCAAGCATTGGTGTCAGTTTCTGCAATAATAATCCTGAGCATTGGTGTCAGTTTCTGTAATAATAATCCCCAGCATTGGTGTCAGTTTCTGCAATAATAATCCCAGCATTTGGTGTCAGTTTCTGCAATAATAATCCCCAGCATTGGTGTCAGTTTCTGCAATAATAATCCCCAGCATTGGTGTCAGTTTCTGCAATAATAATCCCCAGCATTGGTGTCAGTTTCTGCAATAATAATCCAAAGCATTGGTGTCC